>JAQFZC010001785.1:0-26927 GCA_034695205.1 Dicyrtoma fusca | reverse complement strand
ATGCACATACATACTATCAAATACTACAGATAATTTTTAGAACAGTATCAGTAACTAGTAGGGCGAAGCCCCAATTTATTTATTTAGTCATTTAACAGTTGAAAATGATTGGTGGGTACTTGAGCGAAAGTGAAACAAAGTTACTCGTAGGCCTACGGTCTGTAAGAGGCCAGTTAGAAGAAAAAAAACAAGGGCACAGCCCTTGTTTTTAAATCTTAGTATAACAATGTTTAATGTCTAACGGTATGACAAAAAGATATCTTATGTAATTGAATTGCATACATTGCCAATCTTGTGTCACTACTTGTATGAAGAGGTCCTGAAGTGCGTGAAGAAACAAGCATATAATATAAAGTAAAATACGCTTACAAGTGTCACTATTGCGTATTGAATTAAAATTATCGTGATATCGTAAACCATGACTTTGTCAAAGAAAATCTTGTTGTTAATTAGTAAATCTAAAACATATTTACAAAACATGTCATATTTGTACAGGAAATCTCAGTTTTTTCATGAGTAACTTATTGCCTTTTATGCAGCTGGGATTTTCTTTTTACAAGTTAATCCAGAATTCAAACCTTGCGCATGTATCTAGATACAAAATGATAGAAAAAAGTATTTTCGCTCCTACTTTCCCAAGCACTAGAACCTGTCAGCCTTAACTGAAGGTAGACACTTCAGTTCCTACTCCACTTCCTCCCTCACATCCCCCCCCCGAATTTTGTATGCAGAGTGCGTGTCCGCCCTCTACTTTGCCCCAACACCATCTTATTCTCATTCAAGTAATACCTACCATGAATCTTTAGCTTTACTGCAGTAGTACTCGTAAAGTTGTTCGTTCGATTTTATCTACTGCTACGATAAATGTGACAAAACTTTATGTGGAAAAACTGCCACTCTGACTTTTATTTTACTATCCATCTGGACTTCTTTGATGAGAAAGTAATATCCTACACACCTCAATAAATCGTAAATTGTGCGTTGTTAGTGTGTTTGGTACATACTGCTCTTCCGACTTAGCTTGATCTTTAAAGGAATAAAAGCTTAACGCCAGTCGCAGCAGGTGTCCGAGAGTGACCTTATTAGCTGTCAGAATTGTCCGTCTTTTATCCTTACGTTTGATTTGATCGTTTTTAATTTACTTCCATTTCTCAAGTTGGATTCACTCTGTAAGCTTCACCGGTCCAACGTAAAAACGTTATTTTTTTAAAATCCTTTTCTACAGAGTTCTTCTACGAATCGGATAATGTACGTAAAGCTTCAAATAGAGCCCGGGTCTGAGATCAAAGTTTTATTTATTGTATTCGAAGGGGTTTCGATTTGAAGCTGTAAGGTATGTAATTATATGATGAGGATGTGATAAAAATCTGTAGGCATTGTCGACACTGCTTAACAGGAAGAGTATAGTCGGTAGGTACATTTTCAATTTTCATATGCTGATGCACTCACATGGTTGAACACATGCTACATGATTATATTTTATTCCTACCATTTACTAGTTAGTAGAGCTTTTGTAGCCGAACAGGACCAATCTGTACCAATTATCCGTAAAGGTAGTACATAGATCCTACCAAAAGGACAAAGAATACAGGGTGAAACAAATGCCAAAATACCTCCGCTCGTATGTATTTTGTTTTTAATTACCTTATTAATCAGTCTGTATAATTTAGTTCATTGGTAATAAAACAGCCTTTGGTGTTCTTTCTGGTATAATAGAGATCATAATTATAGCTCACCAGTTACCCAGTCATATCCGGGCGATGATTTTCATGGCTAATTGTGCCTTATTGTGGTGGTTCGTGTTGAGCTGTGCGAAATGCCTTCCCGTCTCTTCATTAAGTATGGAGCAAACAGGTGCTGGATGCAAACGTGCAGGCGTTCCCAATTATTTTCTAGGAGTTTCTGACACATGAGAGTCTGATAATGACATTACGTTTGCAGTCGGCTCAATGACAATACTCAAATTGCCAATTAATTATTGTCCGCTTATATCATTCTGTGAAATACACTTTAAAAGTTGGATGGCGACTCTAAAGATCAAGTTGACAGCATTCTTCTGATCTATACGTGCATGTTTTGCTCCAGCATGTGCACTATCTACAAAATTCACGTCCGCTGCCATTTTATAATATTTGTCAGTCATGTACGCGTCGTTAGTGTAGACTGCAGAGAGGGATAAAGGAAAATTAGAGTAAAGGACATCATCAGACGTGTACCAAGATAACACCCTCGAGTTTGTCATTTCCAATGGAGAACCTTTACGTGGCAAAAGGTCGTAGAAGGAAGTATATTATTTGGTCTAATTCCAATTAACTACAATACTACAACTACATAAAAGTATCTTACAAAACATCCATGCTGGTTTGTCTGACAGTTCCCAAACCAACTCGATGGTTGACTTCTAGGCATTTGTGAACAGCACGACAGCAAGGTTCCCGTGAGCCCAGAGTTTACAGCATTCATACATTCACGTTTTCCCGTCCGATCTCTCTACGTGATTTTATCTAAAATGCTGACATTTCATGTTAACATGCTCGCAGCCCCAGATCTACGTCGGAACAGCCAGTCAAAGGTGAAATTTATTTTTGAGGGTATTCTGCTTGTAATATTAAATATAATTATATACTTCAGTTTTTTTTTACTTCTGCACTATTTTTCTTTATCCTGATGTATTAGATACTGTGTATGACAGGGACATGCCCCCGTTCACTTTCACTCTAATGATGTCATTATAGAGCACTATTGCGTAGTTGCGTTTGATTTATTTATTTATTTTTAAAAGCTTGAGATCCAGTGGGAAATTTGACATTCGTGCACTTCTTTTACATTTCCATTGAGAATTAATTTATTGTGAAAAGGATAATGCAAAAGCTTTCATCATCCAGTTAAATCCCCGGAGATCAAAAGTATGAAAGGGATCAAGAATAAAATAGGTATAGCTATCATTTTGTACATAACTACAAGGAGTGTATGCATGAATTGTGGGAAGCCAACAAAGGCGAGGCCGAATGAAATCAAGAGTGCGCATCTTTGCTTTTACTTTGGATTCCTCAGTGTACACGGCTTCAGAGTTTTTCTATTGTGCAAAGTTTAAATCATTGCAAAAACTACCCTTGCCAACGATGATTAGAGTTAGCCCTTATAAAGGGGAATCCTCCACAATTAATTTGTGGCAGTTTCAAAGGAAGAATAACGCAATATTTCGTTATACTGTATTGTGGCGTAAAAAAAGAAATCCATGCATATCCGAGTATGCAGTTCGTGTCTATGTATCTCTTTCTATTTTCTTTATTACTGTTGTTACAATGAGCTCCTTCTGCGTCCAAAGTGCAAATTGTGTATAGAAATCACAAACAAGAAACAAACTGTAAACATTTGTACAAATCCGGAACGTGCGGATATCCTGGTACTGGTCACTCCCACACAACTTCTCGGTTTCGGGAAACCATTCTCAAAACCAGTGCAGTCCTGCTGCTGCGGCTTCTTTACTGATATCACCAGGGCGGATGAGACCTGAGCTTCAGTTTTCATGGCTTCGGAAACTTCGGGCTGTATCATACACCATGACATCGTACACTCTACGCTCGATACTACAATCATTTGTCTGTCTCATTCTGAAGCATCAGTTGGAGAGTGTGATTGTGCTATAGGCTGTTAAAGAAGATCCTGGGTTAGAGGATCCGAGGAGAGTAGACCCCGACATAATGAAGTTCAGTCCATGTGATTCCAAAAATGAAAAAAATGAATGTCCATTTGGCATATATTTGGTGGCCCTTGTTGCTTGTAATTTGAAGCAACTCCTCGCTTCGTGGAACTGTACGTAAAAAGCGCTTTATTTTGAGGGAAATTACGAATGTTGTTTTCGTATAGAGAAAACCCCCGGCTCAAAGTGAAAGTTTTGGCAATTTCCTATAATATGCACAATTAGACTATAACGGATTTTCATTGATCTCTATTACTGTCGTTAAAAACCTTAATGCTGGTGGTTAATTTTGTGTAGAGTCACTTTTATTTCCCCCAGTGCTCTCCTTAACGACTCATATTCCGTCCCTATTACTCTCCTTAGCATTTGTTCAACCTAATAGTACGCTCAGTGACTTTTGATTTTAATAGACCAAAATCGTGCGTAGCGTAGTTAACTCTTGTGAAATAGAAGAAGGGAGCCAAACCATGGCTAAAACAGACTCTCCGAGACCTGATCAATTCACGAATTCACTACTTTGATTCACCGTGGGCTATTACACTTGCATAGGATGGGATGGAATCAAATCGAATCGGTGTCTCGATCAATTCAACACGCAGTTTTGTAGTGCTATTCAAATCAAAAGGGGAGAATTACGTCAGTCTAGAATTCGTGTACCTACAGTGAGAGCATAATTATAGCCTTTAAAAATCCTGGCAATAACTTCAAACTAATGAATTTTCGTCTGTGAGTCTAAGACAATGAGTCAGCTGAATTGAATAGAAAGTTACAATCAATGAATTAATTGACTTTTTAGGTACTGAATTAATATTCCAGAGTACGTCGCTGATGATTAGTAACATGCATTAATGTGTGCATGAATATGAAAGGGATATGATGCGTGATACTGCATAGAAGGGTACATTTTCATAACATATTCATACCTCTATCATTTCTTCCATAATAGCCACAGCTCTAAGTGTAAATGCTAATTGTGGTACGTGCGTGCTAGCTTGTCCCGGCACTGTTATTGGATCAAAATATGTAAGGCATTATAGTAGAATAGCATAGTTACACGTAGATTGTGAAGGACCTCACGTGCTTGTGGGTCGTAATTTTGTGAGCCTACGATAAATCCACCTCAGAACGACAACGACTGCGTTGGAAATGTTGAAATGGACTTGTCTTCTCCTGCCACCAGTTTTATGGCATGATATGAAGGCATTACAGATGTACACACGTATAAAATTGTTGTCAATAACTCGTCATAACTACTCCACAGCGTCTCAATGAATTACTCCAGCCATGGATCACCGCGAGGAAGCTTACGTGTGTTCATACGGCCGACGAGCTTGTGAAGACGGGTAATGCAGTCTTGTGTGATAAACTACAGACATTAAGTGCTCTCTCATGATAGTTTGTATTCTCGTTATTAGCATGAGAGCTGATCAGGAGCTTCTCAACGTCTGGCAAGGAGCTGAGTTTTCTCCTGCCCATAAAACCAGAGGATGAATTCGAACTTCCTAGGTCTGTTATCTTCCCAATTCTCCTTCCGATTGCACTGTAACATCCCTATTCAGAACAAGAAAGTGCACGTAATAATGCTTTATGGGTTTCAGTCTTTTTATTCCATTACCATTCCGCACCACCCATGTTGTTGGTTGGTGACGAGCTCTGGACCTTTACTGTGTCTGTCTTACACATCAACAAAAGAAAAAATAATAGGGCCTGCATTAGAGTTGAAATTATACGAATTTATCACCTACTTAGTTGAAGTTTGAAACCGAAATCATCCTCAAACCATGGTTTGGTTTTATTTGAAGACCGAAGGTTGCTCAAGTGTCCAGAATTCTTGCTGTCAAAATAGGCAATGCTTCAAAAATTGCACGAGTTATTTTGCCCAATCCTCTGCCGCGTTTTGAATGAGTATCCACTGTGGCTTCAAGGTTTCCGTACAACTTAACTAACCTAAGTTTAAAGAGCCAAAAATTTATTATGGACATGATACTCACGCGCTTTTGTTACAAACTAGTTATAACTGGATCTGAACTCGTTAGCAAGGGATACCGCACTGTAGTATCCATAAATGGGAGTTATTTACTGAATGAGTTACGTACACCACGAACTTAACGTAATACCAGATACTTTGTGTAAATTATTCATTGACAGTCGTGTGGGACCCTCATTTGTGTTGCTGCTTGTGTAAATGGCTACTGTATCTGTAATTAATTGTCTTTTATAACTAAAACCCAGTGATTGAAGTAACCACAGTACTCATTACGAATTTTTAACTAAGCATGTTGTACATTCAGGGCAATTCCCGATAATGTTATGTTATATCGATGCAAAAGAAGGTGGAAAGAAGGGCTACATTTTCAATTGTAGAAATCGGAAAACGGGATCAAAGGGTGTAGATGTACTTTTCTTAAAATCAAAGATTATGGAGCTCCTTTTTCGGAGTAACTGAGTTATGAAAGGTGCAATAAAAGTGGTATGTTGGCTGTTGGATTGCACCATACTTCAGTTTTATTTTAGGTTCAGAGCTTTCAGATCTTGCCTGAGTGCTCAATAGGGAATATTGCGCGGGTCCAAAGGTTGAAGGTACAGTAAAAGTAATACGTTGCATTTTTTGTAGTGAGTGAATAATTTCTTTTCGAGCGAAAGTTGCAATGCAGTTTATACAATGTGAATACATATATAATGCAGAGATGGGTTAGTACGTCTATCACAGGCGCATCTACCCATGTTTTATGCCTTTTTTTCCCATCCTACCTACCTACATATGTACTTATATGCATGTTTTGTTTGATAGTGAATTGCGCACTCAACCGAAATTGACAGTGGCCACTACCAGCATGTATTATTCAAATAAGTTTTTCTTGTTTTGAGGGGCACACGTTCTCTTTATATGGTCTTACGTTCAACATTCTCTGAACGCTTTTTCACTAAGTCCACTGCAAAGCTTGCAATTCAATCAGAATTGGGCAAGTGAAATGATGTTGGCAAGGACCCTATAACCATATGTCAATGGCAACGATAAGGGAGCATCCAAAAACAATGTTATATTAAAAGTAGACAAACTGTAGGCATCTACACCCCCGTTCGCTAATGAACAGGACTAAGGCAAGGACTGTCCCAAAGCTCGTCTCGTAATGTTTAAAAGACTAGGAAATAGGAATATTAGTATTGATCTGTGCAGAGCACATCTGATCAACGCACGATAGAAGTCGGGCAGTCAAAACTATGAGGAAATTAGCACATGCTGCGGCATAATTTTGGTGTTGTCGTTGCCACTACCGTATCCATGATGCTGTAGTAGTAAACAATACATTGAATTTAGGGGTTACAGAAACTAATTTGTATGCAGGAAAAATAAATAAATTCGGGTCATGGCTCATCTTTGTATGTAAATATATGCGTAGCAGTTAAAAATAAAAGTAAAAAAAAACAGTATGACACACTATGCATGGTGTTTCGAACCATATAACGTAGGTACATGGTGCAGGATGATTTTAATCAATAGAGGTTCAAAGTCAAAGTAACAAAGGAACTCCATCATAGGAATCCAGCTATAGCTAGCTCTAGCGATCCGCTGAAAAATGTTAATGGTCGGATACTGGAAAGTTCCAGTAGTAGCATAAGACTGCATTTCTTCTTAGCAGAATATTTTCTTGCTACACAATAAATGAACGATGTATGTATCTCTACTAAACTATCTATCAATGTCCGCTAGTATAATGTATGTAGCAGACACGTTGATATGCATACCTACACCTACGTCAGTTTGTTTTTGCTAATTCTTCAACTTGCTTAATAAGCAGTTTTATTATACACACATCAGTAAAAAATATCTAAGAATAGAGGGTTAAAAGAAGGTTAATGACACTTGACATTGAGAAAAAATTCAATGTCACTGGATTGATCTATCTTTTTTCATTTAATGGATTGATTTATTGATCTTGATGTTGAAGTTAGACTTTTACCCTCTTCATCAATCTCACATTGAGAGCTAGAGATCGCAATTTTACCATGATGGATAGACGTTTCAATTTGATTAAACATAACAATAAACAACAATACAACTATGTACAGCCTTACTGGGATTAGCTAATACAGACATACATATGTATGTACAAAGATACGGTATTCTGGTGTTGTAATGAATACTTTTGACTGCCTTTTCAGGGTGAGATTCAAACTAGAAAAGGGAGACCAGCTAAAGCCGTTTTGCGAAAATTATGGCTTATCGAATACATTTCGCAAGTGGTACTTACTCAGTCTGGTAGTTCTGCAGTACTTCTTCCCGCTTATTGTCATCACAGCAGCATATTGTAGGATGGCAGGGACTTTATGGGGGGCCACAGCCCCTGGAAATGCAGGTAATGAAGGAGACTGATACGACATACCTGATGATCTTAATGAATACGGCTTATTTACTTTCCTATTATTAATTACACTAACCCTTCGTTTATGTTTCAGAGGATTACCGAGATGCAGCCATTCTAAGAAACAAGAAAAAGGTAAGAACGTTGCTTAATTACTTTAGCTAACGAAGCTACGACAGAGGCATTCTGTTGCCTGAGACAATTACACATTTACAATGCATAATTCGTCCGTCTTGTGAATTACGTTCAACATGTTAAATAAAGTTGAAATATAAAAGAGTAGTAATAGCAACCAATCAGTAGGATTACTTTGATTTAAGGCCAAATGATGAAAGTACAAGTAGATTGTAATTTATTTCCTTTCATGCTGTGTTGCATTTGTCTTGGTATTCAATTCAAAAAAGTTAGCTTTGGAAAGTTGTAGAACCGTCAATGATTCTACTGTCTATAATTTTAAACTTAAAAAGTTCTTTTGCCAGCACATTTAAAAAGTTTTAATCCCTACATATATACATCTAAGAGTGTCGTTAAAGTTTTCGTCATTTAGTATGATGTGTGGGGTAGAACACTGTAGCTAAAGGAAATTGTGCACAGGACGCATCTCAGCCTCAAAAACAAAACAAATTGGTTTTCCCTCAGAGTTACTTCAAGACCGCAAAAACAAAACTTACTCTGACTCTTTATCACTGGCAACCTCTCCGCATCAGAAAAGTTTTCGACTCTGTTCGGCTCACTCCTTCATTCCTAATAAGGTTGAGCTAATTTAATTCTAAAGTATGTAGAATGCATGCCTTTCCCCAGTCTAGAAGGCTGAATACTCTTAATTGATTAGAAGTAACTACATACCATTGCGATTTCTGTACTTGACACCTGAATAAAGCTCAACTATTTCATAAACTATAGTACCTATATACATTCCAATCTGAGAGCATGCATACCAAGTTCTACCAATCACTTCCATAATCCTTTCCAAAACAGTGGTGAAAATTTTGAATTACGGATTTCCCATCTAGAACATGTAACTACATAGGTTATAGACTCAAAGTTTCTTAAGGGGAAAGTTGCTAATTTTGAGCACATAGTAAGATCTGCATTATGCATGAGCTTTTACACTCACCTCCACTATCTTGAGTCAGACTAAACCTATGGAGTGAATTAACTTTGATGAACTAGTTCCGCGGATGCACAAACAAACTCAGGGAGAGCTTATCACCAATAATAGATGTCACAACTCAGGTTATCAGCATTACTTAAGTCAGTCTAGACAGGGGAGCGAGGATGCTGGGAGGATTAAGGGTGGCAGCATAAACAAAATAAAGGTAACTTGATTATTAGATTCCCGCCCAAATTCCCCCTGGCCTTTGTCTTTCCCTCTTTCTGTCCGTCATTCCATTTCATTGTCGTCCTTCGCGCCCCTACACAAATGTGTGAGGAGGCAGTACAGGGAGAGATAATGTTCCGACACACACGCAAAGGAATGCATTTGGCTGGCTAAACAAGGAGAAAGCAAACCAAAACAAAATATACACCGGAGCATTTATGAGACCACGCAAGACAATCAAAGGAGCAATCACCTTCTTATTACGTACGCTTTCTTCTTTGCCACAGTAGTCCATTGAGTTAGTCCGATACTAGCGGACTGTTAGTTTAAACCCGAAATTAATAGTTGTAATTTATTTCTATAAACAGTATGGAACATTTTGAAATTTATGTAGTCTGAATTAGATGGTTATTTCTCCTGGAAAAGGATTTTATGAGCGGACATAATTCCACATCGTATGCATTCTGTGCTGACAGGTAGGAAGGGTATTAGATCCCGATCATGGCTTTGGCTCTGATACTTGTGTGCATTGCAATTGCAGGACGTGTTCCCAAGGTTTACAAGACGAGGCCGGGCCTCCCGCCCCATTCCTGATTTATCCTACACAGAGTCAAGCCAGGATGGTTTATACGTCTGATATGTACATATACTCTCGCATCCCAGGGAGTTTCTGTTTAGAGTTTAGAGGCTTCCAGTGAAAAACCGTGGGTGGAATGCAGTGCCACGTATATGCACCTACCTGTCCACCTCAACTCGACTGTGCTACACTCAAAATAAACTAGCTTACAAATAGAAGTAAATCTGAGCAAGCAATGTCACTTGTATACTACGTTTACATTGCTAAGAGCAAACAAATAGGATAAAATTGTTCGAATTGAAAGTCCAAATGCATAAGATGTGTCCCATTTATTTGATCGTATCAATCTGGGATTTGGAAGCATTCATTTATACTTTATACATAATCCCAATTCATTCCAACACGGCAAGAGTCCATCCGGTTATGTGAATTCCTCCATCAATAGCTGGAAATTTCATCGCAATTTTACTCTGTATCCTGTTACACAACAAGCTCTTGCCTAAGGTACCACCTACGAGTAGGTTCATACATAACGATACATCAGAAATCAATATTTTGGAGGGAAACATCTTTGATTCACATGAAATAGGCTTTGCCAAAACCCTTAAAATTAGATCGTATCACATTTCCAATTTAACTCGATTGGATTTTATGCTCATTGCTTATCGTTTACAAATTAGATTGAAGTACGTAGGGTGGGCCAGAAGTATAAATGTATATATACTTGAGACTAGCAGGCAGGCAGGTATAATACATATGTACATTTACATAAGATGTGTACCTATTGACAAATGTGTCTTACGTTTTGGATACACGATATGCTAAACGAAAGATGGTTGACTAGTTCCATAGACAGAAAATATAGAGAAAGTCTATGCAATGAATAATAAATTACACTCTAGTATTTACGTTTTTCACGAGTCGTTAGTAGAAAGAAAGTGAACGGTATGGTTTCAAGTTCTTGCATAAAGTAGCGCAGTCATTTTTTTAGTTTGTAATGCAAAAGGGAAACAACTACAAGAGGTTTAATAAATATTGTTATTCTTTGTGCTGTGGCCGAACAGGAAGTTTGGTCGTAATTTATCTAGTACAAAAACACTCGGTTTGTATGAAATTCAGACATGTTAGTAGGTATAGCTTGTTTGATGCCCACCCTGTACATATTCGTACTCGAATCATCGGTATATACAGAATTAAGACAATCAAGCTGGAATGGGAAAAGAGTGAATTCGAATTTGAAATAGAGTGTAATGTAAACAAGTGAAACCCCTAGTATGCTGATCTTGGGCCACTCCAAATTCCATTGCCAATTCCCACAAACAATAGAAACATGTTCTCTAGTTTCCTTTCTAATTCGTATGGATTTTAACTTTGGTTGACTATCATCACAGTAGCAGCAACCTTAGTTTCCAATAGATTGTAACTTTTTTTATGTAATCTTCCTATCTCAAGTCTGTAGGAATCTAATTGAAATTCTACTGAATCCTATTAAAATGTTTTGTAAAATCCATGTACATCTGCAGTATATAGTAGTCCTATCAACGCAATTAAAGCTACGTCTACGTAACAGGTCCTATAAAGCTTTTTTTTCGAAAGATACATAGTTTTGTGGAAAGTTTTACCAAAAATTTAGTTTAGGAAGTTGAACTGAATTCCTTCAAGATTCTTTACCATTTTCTCTTTTTTATATCCATATATACATACATGTAAGGATTATAAAATAAATCAATAATATACATATAATTATTTGCTATATGCTGACAGTGCTGATAGGGAGAAATGCAAAGTTCGTTTTTGTTTTCACAATCTGACGTGGAATCTTCCCCGCTAACCTTATAAAAGTGGGATGCTTGCAAGTGAAAGCATGGTGTTGCTAATGAGACCCTCGGGTATCCTTCGGAAGAAACTAATTTCCTTCATTTCTCAAGATATCTGAATTAACTTGCAGACATTGCTAATATAATTATTACTTTAACCAAGTGTGTAGTTTGATTATAAAAATTGTCCATAACTATCTGCTTTCTTATAATTTACAGGTTATCAAAATGTTGGCAGTAGTAGTGCTCTTATTTGCTGTGTGCTGGCTCCCATTGCAGACATACAACTTTCTCCAGAGCATCTTTAGTGCCATTAATGAGTAAGGACTGTTATATACAATGATTTTTCTGTGCTCAAACTATGAAATGTTCGTCTAACCTTCACATTTATGCGTCGGTAATGAGTGTCTCAAACCATTCATTACACTAGCACTGCAGTGCGGGGTACGTAATACGGCGTCATCGCCTATCAAGCAGCCCTTAGACTTGCATATAATATGTACTCTGAACGATGACATTAATCATTAGATAAAAGTGCATTAGCTATAACTGATACAGTACAACCGGTCAAGTTATGCATTACCGCATCAAGAAGAAAGAGTTTCACGATAAATGCACGCTCTAAATAATTAATAATATTTACAACCGTTATTTTGCCAACAAGATGATACATACCTAAGTACGTTCATCGACAACCAGTGCATTGATTTATTATTTAACCAAAGCCGACTAAATACCTCTGAATGAGGTCTACATTTCTTTAAGAATTGACTGTGGGAAACCTGATGGCGGATTAATTATTTAGGCTTTCGCTTTATTTGAGAAAGGCACTTTAAATGATAACAAAATGCTGATAAATTGATGATGGCCTACTGCACGCAATGCTACCACACCTTTTCTGAATTTAAACGTTGACTAATTTAATTATTTAATCGTTGTACACATGCACACACTCGAACATCCACACCAAGGAACTGTTGGTATCCCAACTCTTAGTCAATCCAGGGCGTCATTGTTATTGATGGTCGCGTATGCGGAGACTTTCAGGCTTTTTGCAATGGTTTTTAGATATTTAGTTGCAATACTTGAAGGTTTAAAGGTGTAAGCTATTTAATGGTAAAGGTAATTGAGTAACCCTAAGAACCAAGTTAATTGCTTTTAAATAAGGCCAACCGCCGGAATGCTGGAAGACCCAGGCATTATCTTTCTCTGTATGTAGTCCTGGAATTCAATGATAGTGCCTCGGTGGTCTACTTTGCGGTCTAGTCTGCGGCTTCCGTAGTTGCGTAATGAAATGCAATGCAAGTTACCATTCCACTGCAACCATGATCGTGGCAAAGAACACTTAATTATAGAATTGGATTATCACCGAGTATTTAATTTAGCCTATCATGGGGTTACCGAATCGAATGAAAGGCAGTACACTGCACTGTAGGTATATGTACACAGATAATAAAATTTTCCACTCTTAGTGCAGCCGAGTTAGGGCTGCCAGATTTTAAACATTCAATTCCGGGACATTTTCAAAAATGTCCCTTTTTTAACCTTTGATTACGGGACATTTTTAAAAATGTCCCGGGCTCAAAACTTCAATTCCGGGATATTTTTTCCTAAGCCTGAGAAATGCTTAAATGTGTAATAATTGAAGCGAAAAATTGCAATAAGTTAGGTTTCAATAATAATTAATTGGTAACTAAATAACTAATAATGTAGCTATGTGTATGACAGCAAATAAGTGATAAAATGTAACATTTTATCTTTTTGTTTGTTTAATTAGTGACGTTTTTTAATTCATCAAGAATTTCAGTTAGGTACGTTTAGTTTTGACAATGGATATTGTTTAACGTAAGATAATTATACTACTGCAAATTAAATCCTTTGGCACTAAAACAACACATAATATATTGCAGGTAGGGTAAGAGTGCCCAACTGTGGCATAGCATAGGCATACACAGCTCTGATTCTGATATTTTTGTGCGATACACCGAAATTATTTGGAGTAGAAACACTAGACACCATACAAATATTGTTCGAATTAGAAGAAGCAAAAATTTTACCTTCTTTGTAATCAAAGGTCCAATTCTTCCAAACTTTTCGTGAATTAAATATAATTAATTGTATTACATAGTATAACTTTTAATTAAATATTACGAGTATATATTTTGTTTTAGATAAAATAGGATGTCCGGATTCACAATAACTTTATAATAGTGTCACCATTTGTTATCTAGTTGTACCCGTTGAAGTCGGTTGAAGCTTTTAGTTTGATTTACATTGCAGTGACTAGGACGAGGACCCTACATAAAACACAACCGACATCTCCCTAGCATATTCATAGCTTAATGCATCAAATGGCGTTTGCAAAAAAAATACTTTTGCCTTTCCCTTTAAAACCCTGTAATACTTGCTGTTACCTTGAAATTAACAGTTAGCAGCGCTCTTGTCCTTTTTCAAGGAGTAATTCTATTTACATGTACATGTAAAATTGCCAAAAAGAAGTAAATTGTTCATTATTTCCCTTATTATTTTGAATTTACTCAAAACAGGGACATATCGCGTCCCGGCCTACCCTAGCCCGGGACACCGACCTTGAATCCGGGACAGTTTGAGTAAATACGGGACATCTGGCAGCCCTAAGCCGAGTATTTTTGCTAATTTGAGTGGATACTTCATTCCATTCAGTAATCAAGCTTGACAAATCAGTTAGAAACTACAGCATTGCAAAAGGAGATTCATTAAAAACTTTTGCTAGCCAGCTTTGTAGTAATAATGCAGATGGCATTATTTTGCTTCCGATCTCTGTTATTTTCCAATAAAATGTGACATTTAACGACGAGACAAATACTGGTAAAATAGTTAGATGGGGATCTTGTTTTCACACGAGTAGGACACCCAATCGCAGCCCTAAAACGCTGGCACTCTAATAAAAGTTATGACGTAATTTTACGTACGATAAATTTATTTCCTTCATCTGACAAATTGAGTTCGCTGTTATAGTGAATATAAATGCTATACACTCTTTGTTATGAGTCGAATCTGTCAAAGTCAGGTTTGGCTAGAATTTCATAGCTATGCCACCACTGTCGTTTACATTTGTACACTCTACCAAACGATCACATCTGGATCGCATCATAGAAAAAGGGAATCCATTTATAATAGTTAAAGCTGCGTTATTTTGATAGTGTAGAATGCATCATAATGATGGGTATCAGACGGGTTCCAGATGGATATCACCATAGGATAGGGAATTACCAAAGGCTAGGCATAGGTAACAGAGGCAAAACAACCCATCATAACGATGAGTTTATAACTATTATACATGGATTCACTTTTTCGCAAAATGATGGGGTCTAAATCGTTTTTGGTAGAGTGTACATACATAGGTTTAATCCACACGAGACGTGGATATACGTCATAAGGATTTATTTTCTGTATCAGCATTCGGACAGGGACAGGCCTACAAACTTGGTTTTGAGTTTGATTACCTAAGGCAAAAGAGAATCAATCAAAATTAAAATGGTGTGGTATAGTTGTAGACCACTTAGTTCAAGCGCCTTAAATAAACGAGAGAAAGGCAATTCACATTGGGAATAATTAGTCATCATAATATTCTAACAATATTGTATGAATAAATGTACGGCATCTATTCTAATTGTGGTCCTCTGCTGTATTACTTACCCGAATCTTCAGTCTGAACACGGTGTGTTTCCTTGCATGCATTTATAAACAAATAGTGTCAATCTTCAATCCTGATACTACTGTGTCGGCTGACTGGAAGAACTAGACATTTATACACAAACTCTTCTTGGACAGAGTTTTTTATTTTGGTGCTTTCTGCAATTTATGGTAGTCAGAGTTTGTAATGGTTTAGACCCGAATCTGAACAGGAAAACAGTTTTTGGCATTCGTCCCACTTTTTAAATAGGGAGTCATTGTCAACGAGATTATTTACCTGTTGGGCACGCAAAGGTGCACGTAGTAAAAGCATGTCGTATGTGCCCAGCACATATGCATGTAAGTATGTACACGCATGTTAACACAGTTGGAATGTGTGGAAGTAAAAACAAGCACTGGAGCATGATTCGAATGAATTAATCCTGGAGGTCCGTTCGAAACTGCCAGACAGATCTTGGATTTGAACCTTCAACTCACAGTTCGTGTCTGCCAACTAAATAAGGAAATCACGTACTCTCTTAAATGACCACTTGTTTTGTCCCACAATATTCTGAAATCAACTCAACAGCATTCAACTCTGAAGGACTCGATGGAAAACATCTTCACGGTTTGTGAAGACGAAATAGACCAAAGAAAAATCGACAATTCAGGGCTGTACAGGATATGTGAGGACGTGTTTGTTTAATTTTGTTTCACGCAACTTTATCAAAACCTCGAAAATAGCGCGCTTCCTTGTTTCCTTTTGAATGAGTGAAAGCGCGGCTCCGATTTTAATCCCATTTCTTGAGTAAGATTAATAAACAAAAGCACAAAACGGCCCCCTTCTCAATGAAATTTCTTAGAAGTTACGAATCGGGGGAAAAATATTTCACGGAAGAAGTTGCTCTATGCTCCGATTGAATAAAAATCAATTTCGAGTAAACTTGCCTGCCTAATACAGTTCACAGTTCACGCACTGCAGAGTGAAGCCTTTGCCTTTAATGTGTTCAACTTCAGATGCTATTAAAAGTGAAACGTACTACTTACTTGCGGGATACTGAAAAAATGTCCCCCGGGAAATATGTTCCCGGGCTCGAAGTACGAAAATACATTCCCGAATACAAAAACAGACATGCACGTGTGTGGGTAACATAGAATATCTCGTAGCGGTAATGGAGTTGGGGTCACAATGTTCTTATGGTGAAACTGCCCAGCTTTTTGTATTAAAATGAAGTATGCCGTTGTCTGCATATAACTGTGCTTCGACCTTCCACCATACTTATTCTATGTTATACGTAAATTAAATAGAACAATAATAATAGCAAGTTTGTTGTAATTGCAGGTTTCAATACATTAACTTGGTTTGGTTTACAATGCATTTGGTAAGTCTAAAGTCTTTATTCATTCCATACAATATAAATTCTAACAAGCGTACGAAAAGCCTTTCTTCTATAAAGAGAGTATCCATTAAATAACAGCTTATTAGCAAGTAACGAAGTATACATTGTTTCAACGAATTCATCTCTCTGCTCAAATCGCTTTCAACGATATGACAAAAAACATGAGTGTGGTTATATAGAACATATGGATTGATGGATAGGGCTTTTCTTTTGTTGAGATGGTGTATAAAAACTTGAAAATATTATGTTATTGCGTTCTTCATGTCTTTTAGATGTGTATCTTTATTATTTCAGATGGCCATGTCGAATTCCTGCTGTAACCCTTTTATCTACGCCATATATAACGTGAGTCCTTCTATGCTACCTAATAATAATAATAAATCTGGCTTAAGACAGTATGCGCAGTGATGACTGTATGGGCTGATTGCGACGAACTGACGAAGAATAATATTTTACTTAACCTTTCAAGTTTCAAGTCGTTGTCTGACTGAGTGGGCCAAAGTAGTATGCACCCCCTAATGCATAAAATATGTAGGCATGCATATGAATCTCTGAACGAATGGCAATAATTCACCTTTGTCGTAAGATGTGCTCCACTTGGTGATCATCATTCAGCAGCATATGAAGGGATTACACGTATTTTATGAAGAAACATTGGATACTTGGGAATTATCAGTATGCTTACTTTATGTCTTGGACGATCCTAGAAGCACCAAAGGCTGGGCTCTAGCTACCGAGCCTAGGTACATCTAGGCGTGTTGGGACTACAATGGAACTTGTAGTGAAATAACCTTAAGACATGCTATGATTTTAAACCTTGTGAGATTCTTTCCCGAGCTACAAGTCTGTATACTAAATCCGCTCAACGTCTTTTGAAGTCCCAGGCAGAAAGAGTGTATAGATACAGGGACATTTGGGGAAATGGGATAAAAACTTGCGTTCACTTAATCAGATTTCAAAAACGATTTAATCCGGTTCCTGGAAAACTAAGAAATATTGCACTGGTGTGCAAATAGAGGCTTCTCTTCTACACTATGACGACCAGCGTTGAAGAAAAGATCTTCGACAGAAAGAAGTGCAGAGGGAGAGAGGAAGGAGAGAAAGTACCATTAAGATACGCGTCCACAGATATTTAGCCATTGCATTGCTTCTGCAATATACTATGTTTCAATTTCTTGCTGCGTGACACACGTCTTGTCTTTGACTACAGTCCTCCTCAATCAGTCTACACTCATAGTGTAGGTAGTAGAGACAAATCTGCGAAGGTGATGCGTTTCTTCCCACTCGCATTAATACAAATATTGTTCTCTTCCCCTCAACCTTCCTCTGCCAGCGTGTGTGGCAGACGCAGGGACAAAGTTGGAGAGAGAAATCGGCTGAATTGTGAAGGCCATGAATAAAGCAATGGGAGGATAAAATACAGTGACAGACACCGGAGCATAGGGCGCGTAAACTTTCATGGCGGACTTAGTGACGACGGGAAGAAAGGATTTGTTAAGTTGAATGTAAAAAATGTGGACAAATATATGTTCTTTGCTCAGTGTTGTTCGGTGAGAGGCCATCGCACATCGCAGCGTTCGTCTCACCAAATAAACAAGACTATTTTCCATTGTAAACACCACTATCCTGCCTGGCGACAGCTCCACCGTATTTCCTTCTCAACCTTCCGCCGAACACAAAAATTAGAGAAGCATCTTTAAGGCCGGTATTTATGTGCCAAGGGGCAGAGTATAAATTTGCTCCCTGCTTCTCTATTTGATCCTACCATTGGATTTTTTATTCCATGCTCTCGCAGTCCTCAAGTTTGTAGAAAGTGTAAACGGAAAAATGTTAATCAAATACAAATAGTAGAACCATTTCCCTGGCAATGCAAAAGCCACTTCTGCTCCTAAGCCTGACAATGTTTGCCAGGGAAATCAAAATATTTTTTCAGACTAAAAGGGAAATGGATTGTAGAGTCGAATTATGATTTCACACGAGTGATTGTTTAATCTAAATTATTCATGCCAACTAAAATGTTGAGCAGTTTTTTCCCGTTGCTATGAACTGTGCTGATAAAGTCTGAAAAGGGGACTCATCAATTGTGGATATTTCCCCTCATTACATTGGTAATTACCCATATTAAATTTCTAAATACTTGTAAAGGTCGTTGGGGGACTTGCACAGTAGAAAGGTTTGTCCATTCACGCGTATTAGCTGTATTGCTTTTTTTGAAGCATTAATAGGCTCAAAACGTATTGCGACTTGAGACGCAATTTGTGCAATCACCGAACTGCAAGTAATTGTGTATGTATGGGTGTGATTTCCTCAGAGGGGACATGCATTGCATTGGCACAAATAAGGTAGACTTGATGCGTCTACCCAATATGTGTACATGAAGTCTTACCGGCTGGTACCCTTATGTTGTACATTGTACAAATGTTTAACGATTTCACAGCCTGTTAGTATGTAGTTGTAGGTATACCTAATCCATACCACCATAAAGTGTTTTCACTTAGAATCTTTGAAAATACAATTTGGTTGAAAATTCTTCAGTTATGTAAAGTGAAATTGACCCGGGGTTTTTAGCTAACCGGGTGAGATTTTTGGAACGTCAAATAAATGGAGTTGTCAGGAACAACTTTGGGTGTGGACTGCTGATATGAAGTCGTGAAGCATTTGCGTATTTGTACTAAAGTGCAAAATTCCATGTTTGCAGTTCCTGCGGTCTCAATAGTCATCTCTGTCAGATGATTTACCGACGGTGACGGCGTCGTTACTAGGTACACAATATTTTTTGATGCTGAAATTGGATTATCACAGAGGCTATTGTTGAATGCAAGCTCCAACGGTTGTACTTTTGTATTCTTCATTATGCACTATACTGTAGATATAGGTACCTATACATGTATATCAGTTGCAAATGTAGCAAAGATTATTTATTTCCTTGTCGAACGTCAATATTTCTGTAGTAGGCTGATTTTTCAGTTCAGTCGAAGGAAGGCGGACGTCACACACACAATTTGAAACCATTCTCGGAACCTTTAGTGTTGCCGATCTCAAGCATTATACGATACGCAAAATGTAGGTTTTAGTGTTCAAGTTAATCATTTCTAGGTCGTATCGTATATCTTCTGTACACGCACCAGTGCGTATTTATATATAATCTTTTGCGTTAAACTGTACCTTAAAATATACTGTCAAGAGCTTTGCTTGGACAATATTTTCACTCTAAAAGATTGTAACACGTTGCAAGAGATTAAGCAAGGATTACAGTTCCCAGTAATGATTCCTAATGTGCTTCATGAGCCGTTTGTATTAATTTTCTGTTTTTAAGATTAAACTATCTCAAATTGCAAACTTTTAATTCAAGCATATTTCTTGTCTGCCTTACTGTTGCCGCTCAGTTGAAGTAGAGATATTCAACTTCTACCATTCAACTTTTCCTATTTACATACCACACGCCACACACACATTCTTTGATTTACCTAGGAATAGCTGTGCTGGGAAGCTAAAAAATACTAAGTTTTTCACTGTTAACACTTGAAAGAGTTTGATTAATTTACACTGACGTAATCACGACAAGGCAAAGGAAACAAGCACGGATGAAATAACTTATGACAGGGCTGTCGCAAAACTTGTAGCCGTATTTCACAGCCTGATGTATGTCTGCACACTAGAGCATGCACGGCATTCCTGTGGATATGAACGAAACACATATTATGTAGGTAGGTACATATATTTCCAGGCTGCATTGCTGCAATGAAAAGTTTAGTTTCCAGTTCCAATGTTTTCTTTTTCTCGGAAACCAAAATCACAATAATCCTTAGCTTCTTGCTGTCGGAACAATGTGAGATATGTCATCCATATTATACAACTTTGATTGAAAGTAAGCAGTCAGTTCTCCATACAACTTCTTCATTGACAACATCTAATGAACGGTTCCTCACAAGCCTTAGGTCTGTGTGCGTACGATGCAATAAAAGTTACAGAATAGGTACTAATGTACCTAATATAGATTTCGAACGTCAGAATTGCATTACAGATCCAGTGTCCTTCACTATACAATACAATGGCAATTATTTTTGTTTGCACTAACTCTATGTACATATGTATATCTGGACTTTGTAACACGATGTGTGTATTTCGCTGGTTGTTCCCTTCCTATTCTTCCTATTTGAGCGGAACGCGGTCTTGTATAGTAGAATTTCAACATTCCTGGATGTTGTGTGGTATTGTTTAATAACGCTTTTTTAGCACGAGCCCTTTTGTAACAAGAACGAAATCAGCATTGCATGTGGTGACAACATTCAAAAGACAATTATGCGTTAGCCGAGCATGAATTTCTTTTCGCTACCATCAACGGCCCAGTCGTAGATAAAATTAATTAAGCAAAAACTGTATAGCATTGTTTCAGTCTTCAGAAGCATGCTTCCGAATTGCTTCTCTTTACGCTAAATAGCTCATGCTTTTGTACTAGGAACACCAAAAGTGCCGCTTGAGTATTTTGTTGTATATTTTTTATATAGCAGATGGAAGGTTATGGCTATGGATGCTTCGAGTAAACCCCAATTTATAAGATTGTGCTTTTCTATGTATCTATATTATGCATACTTTCTTCCTTATTCCTTTTCGTGGGTTTAATTCCCACTATTTTCAATTTGTTTACGACTTCTCATTATTTCCGCAAACACAAATTCAGTAATAAATTTTAATTTCTATTATTCATTAAGTTCTGTTTTTAGTAGTGACTTATGACTTCCACTGTTGACAGGCAGCAACCATTAATTAAGTAAAATTGTTACACTATAATTATTACTCCGCATTACATATTTAAAAAAATGTCCAGCATGTCCTACAAGGCGGCCCAGGCTGAATAATGTGAGGACGTTGAAATGTACGAAATACAAATTATTCGTAAAATTTTTATTCTTCAAATACAGATTTCAAAAACCTTTAAAGATTATATATGAATGGAAAGATATGAGAAAGCTTTCAGCATGCTAAGATTTTCAAATGGTACGAATTTAAAGATCTGTCATTCTTCTATTATTACCAGTGCTCTATGCATTTTCAGATGAACTTTCAAAGGATTCAAAATGGCAGGGAGAGGATAAAACCCTAACGTATATATGGTTTCGTCATACTTGCACTTTCAATAGACGTTGGATTGAGGTTAGTTCATGTGAATTCGATTCTTTCGCAAAGACCAGCCTAGTTAATGCTTTCCCGAGAACTCGGCTTTTCGAGTGAAAACCACATTCATCAGATCCTGGAAAATAGATTTAAATATTTTAGACCTCAGTAAACGTTTGAAATGGGAGATCCATACTGGCATTACTTTGACATTGTGAAAAATAAAATTCAAGATTGCAACTTCGTGAATAAAATAAAAGCTATTCTTGAATGGACTAGCATTAGCAAGAACGGTAATGCAAAGCCATCACGGATAATTAGGTAGCTGACCTTGATTTCAATGTTAAGTTCTCAAGGAATAAACCTATGAAATCGCAAAAGCCCTTTTTTTTAAATTGTGAATAGAGCGATATAACACAGGCTGATAACAACAATTGTCAACGGTAACAATGTTAACAAAATGAGTAAAATCCCAAGTGAAATCAAAGTTTTTGAATGCGTATGAGTTTTTATCTGTACAAATGTACAGTATATCCCAGAAAGAAGTCCACTACTTTAATTCCTAATAACTTCTACCTTGCAAAGACGATTTTGATAACACTTTAGATTTCAATTGAAAACTACTGGAGAATTGTTTACTGTAAGAAATCGGATCGTTTTTTGCAAAAACTAAGGCCAGGATACCAAAATTCGGGAAAAAATAACTTTCCATTATTACGTAATGACCCCATTAATCAAATGTAAAAATTTTTGTATGCAATTGTTTTGACAAGAAAGCACATGATAGGAAGTGTTTAATAATTTTTACTTTCACTACTTTCACCAGATTGTGATGCGTGGAAAGTTGTGCCAGCACAACTGTCGTACTCTAGCGTTCGTTATTGGAACCCAAAATGGCAACTACACAAAAAGAGAATCTTACTACAAATAGGACAAATCCAAAATATATGTGCTCATTTTTTTTTATTAATTGTCAAAACATATACATATGTACACGTATTGTTAGCTGTAGATCCAAAAACCACCTTGCTTCATTCATTTAAAAACTGCGGGTTATATTTTCTCTGTTTCCGAGAGTAAGTGCAAACAAAGAACTAAGTAGCCCATGCTCTGCTTGTAATTTATTCTCTCATACTATTAACAATGAACCATGACCATGACCCTCCCACGTGTAGTACACGTAAGTACGAGAAAGAAAGAAAAGCAATTTTATTTGAAATGAAAAATGTTGGAATTAGAATTAAGCCAACAAGTAGGATAGTAGCCAGGCAATAAAGAGTAGCTTGAATTCCAATGTAGCTAGATCAGAATGGGTGAGGAAATATACGTAGTGGGAAGGACGGTATAGGAAGTCCTGCTCGGAATTTCAAGACGATAAGAGGAGACAGCGAAGCGTGAGACACTTTCGCTGACAGGACGATGGCTTTCACTTGAGCTTCAGGGAAAACAAGTTTTTTCCATTGATCACGTAAAGCCGAGAAATGTGACGTTCAAATTTTCCAAGTGTCTGATTTTGGAGAAGTTATGCAAATAAAATGTAAGCCGAGTATGAATATTTGAGGGCATCGCATCGTGCATACATTTTATAATTCCCTTTGTACGCAATTTAAGTATTTCCAAACAGTGCAGTTGTAAGCTACACCGGGCAATAAAGTAGATACGTTGGTATTTTAAAACTTTATACATAGGTACATAACTAACCGCAATGTATTGCTATGTCAAGTATCTAGTTTAGCTTTCCTCCGGATGAGGTAATAAACTGACAACAGTTTGCTTTGCACCTACATACTTGGTTTATCCATATCCCACGCCGACACTCCGTATTTTGAAATTCATTTTTAGTTATGGGCGATGGCTCCTGCCGCAAGTAAGTAATGCTAAGTAATATAGGTGCAATTTACTTCTTAACAGGCTCAATACATCAAAATGAATCAGGAAGCTGCAACGGGGACAAAGCTGGCGTAACATGGATAGTGAGCTTAATTTACCAATAAATAAAATTCGGAAGTACCTACATACATATTGCGCTGTCTGCATTTTATTTGGCTTGTACCTCAAAGAGGGAATCGGATTTTGTCTACTAATGATTTTCAATCGTAGGTATTAATTTGGCTGAATTGAACCATGTGAGCGTTCCGGAAAGTTCTATTAAGAATTCCTTTGAAACTGCTGATGTTTCAAGCTTTTTAAAAGAATTCTTAACAGTTGTTTTGACTTTAATTTGATCCTGCAACTCATTTATCGAGAGCTCAAATAGCTCATGTACGGCAACTTGTGACTGGTGTGGTATGAAAGGGTGAATTTCTAGACTTATATGTGCATGTCACTGGTACTATAGAAGGTACGCTTCGCATATCTGCCAGGGGATTGATTGCAACCTGCGACCCTTGGATACGCACTATGATATAATTTAAGATTCACATTAGCACGATATCCAATGAGTTCCTGGATGCCTTCTCACGTCTCACTGCGCTCGGGTTGCATTCGCAACAATATTTTCGTAAAGTGTGCCTACTAAAGAGATTTTCTGGGGTTCTAAATTATGTTTACGGGGTTTTACAGGACAAATTCCAGCGGGAGTTCAGAGCCCGATTGCGATGCATAAGTCTGTGCCCAGGACATCGAGCAGAGTCACCATGCTCAGAAGTTGTATCCGAATTTGATCGGAGCAGGGTAAATCTTTTTTCCATTTTTTTAAAACTTTCCAGAAAACCATAAAGACGAGAGAACAAAAACGAGTTTTACCGGCAACCTTTATTCCCTTTAAAAATTATGTGATGCTAGTCATAAAATAGTTACGTACTGAAAAAGCAGTTTGTTGTAGTACTTAAGTTGTACTAATAGTTGTGTAGAACTTGCCGAAATCTAGGCACAGCCGCTCCTGTTATCTAGTTCAAGACTGAGAGGCAATAGAATCTTTCTTGAAACTTTTAAACTATGTACATATGTTGGCTAATAAAAGATTCTGTTGTCAGTCAGCATTTCGTGTGATTTTGCTTGTGAGTTGTAATGCATTTTTTAACTTATCCAGATTCGAACATCCTACCGGTTTCATGATGTACGCGGACAGCGGAACGGCGTTGAGCTCTTCGCCAACAACACCAGCTCTCACCGAGGAGCTGGTCACAGAGCCCGAAAGCACTACCGCATGACGACGAGAGGGAAGCAGAGTGGATCTCGGCAATCGCAAGACTTTGATGAAACGTTGGAAATTTCCTCGAAAAATAATAGAAACACCAAGAGGAAACCCCAGTCACTTTCTTCTGAAGCGGACCCAAGTCTCTCAACTCATCTTGCAATATTGTGATTTCAAATTAACGTCGCATAGATAAACGTAAAAACAGAGGTCGAGTTTACTCGATTTTTTTTGTTTCTATAGCGTATACATTCACATAATATTGGAACTGAATCAATGTCGAGCAAAACAAATTATATGATTAACTGACGAGAACAAAAGTTGTAATCCGGGAAATTAGTTCTGCATAAATGTACTATGTTTGTAGTGTCCGTTTACAATTGTAGTATATTGGACGACACATCCATTCATTACTTTTTCAATTACGATTTTATACATTACCACTGCCGCTGGATGTTAAAGCGTATGGGAGTAATCATATAGTCTAAAAGTCAAAATAAGTGAAGTTTTGTAGGCATGATGTAAAAGTACGCATCGGGGTGACGAGAATCATTCGTGTTAATATCGAAAACAGTAAAGCTGTGTTAGTTTTAATGGAGTCGTGTGCGTCTTATTTCACTTTTGGAAGCTACGGCTTTTGTTCTAGCGTCAATTGATGAGAAGTGCGAGGGCTCCTTGTATGATTATAATGACTAGAATTTGGAAGCAAAATTGCAATGCAATTGTACATACATATTTGTATTTTAAAAATTCAAGGTAACTAGGCAGCACTGTGTGATTAATAGATTAGATGAGAACTGGGGGTTTATGGTAAACATTGTATGTAAAATTTGAAATGAATTTGTACAACTGTATTTGATCGTATCAAGATTACTGTACTACTTGTCGTGTGGGCTGTAGAAAAGTTTTAAATAAAATTCATGTAACGAACTGTGACACCAGTCTCAGCAGAGTCATTACATTGGCAAACTAAAAAAAAATTACACGGATTTTCAATCACACGAGTTTTAAGCTAATTGCCTAACTAGACTCTAAATGTGCTACATTATATACTTAACAGTCCAGTTACCTGGAGTAAAAAGTTTGAGTGTCGAGTTACCTTGATGACCTACCTGATGTGATATTTAGATTATTTGTCCGCATTAGTGATAACGTCCCAGAATCAATATTTTTTATCCAAAATGAACTTATTTTTTTGATTGTTTTGAGGATGTTTGTAAACATATATGTATAATATATGTCAGACCAAGAATTTTAATCTTTGGATTATTTTTCCTTTGATCGAGTTCCATACACTACAGGTCGTCAATTTTCACACAAAATTTATATTGGGTATGTTTTGGACATTTAGCACCTCTGATGTGAGGTTACATCAGACGTACGAATAGTATGACTTTGTAACGTGAACTTACTGAAATGGTTGTAGCTTAATTAACAGTTTTCCTGATTGTTTGATGGGTTATGTGTGTTTTTGAAAATAAATTTGAAATGTCAGAAAAACGGAAAACCCTTGCTTTTTGACGAAGAACATAGCGAACAGCGAAACACCAGCATAATCGTGGAAAACTTTAGTCATTAAGATTTAGCATTTGAGTTTTCAAACAGTTGGATAATCCGTTCGACGAAATTTAATTCATTTTCAACAAAACTAAATCCTACCGGCAGCCATTGTTTCTTGTTTTTCATGCGAAAATAAGCCATGTATACTATTATGCAATCCCAATGCAGTCGGCGAAATCTTGGTGGTCATAATACCTTTTAATAAGTACCGTAAACTCTCTAATAGAACGCCCGCGCACTATTCCATTCAGCCCCTCGGACCCCCGCGTACAATTAGAGA
>JAQFZC010001784.1:0-26933 GCA_034695205.1 Dicyrtoma fusca | reverse complement strand
TAAAATAGCATGAGTTTGACGACCAAAATAATCATGATTTTGGGACATGATTCCACATGCTTCTGGCAACGTGAGGGATATTGTAAATTTTAAATTTACGGATACAATGGGCTATGTATGCCTATTGGGGTTGTAAAAATAATAATATTTTGCATGAGGTTTCATTCAAACAGGATACATACCACGCCACTGTTAAAAATATGACATTTACCGGTGCAAAGTTGTGAAAAGCGACATAGCGCAAAAGTATGAATTTAACTGATTGTGATTACCTATGAACTATATACATACCTACCAATCACTTAATGGTCATTTAAGTAAGGTATTTTGCTTCTGTTACTGAGTACAATATGAATTTTATTCCTTCAAAAAATTAAATAAATCAGAATAGGCTAAAGTCAACTCAAGCTTGTAGTAAATGCTATGAGCAATATAGGTATGTACGATACATATATAAATACGAAAACTACTCCATGAAGTCGAAGCCACAACTTAGTGGCACATTTTACTAAAAAATCCTTATTTACCAGCCATTGCGCATTGCCATGTATTTACCACCTTTGAACCCTGAATTATGGTTACAATGGCAATTAAAATGTCATTGTAACCATGCCATGTGTTAAATGTGTTTAAAATATAATCATTATTATTGCATTATAAATTATAAATCTCATTCATTTCCAGTATTAAGAGTCTAAGTTTGTGTACCTGAAATTTTAGAGTTCGAGCCATTATTTATACTTGGTAGTTGATGATCTCAATTAACTACTAATTTATTTGCCATGCAATTTATTATTTATTTTTATACTCAGGTACTATACCTATAGACCGGAATAATCAACGCCATTGTAAAAATCATTATATATATTAATCGTATTATTAGTCGAATTACAATAATTTAGTATTAAATGCATCCGTACTTATATATTTTAATTTTAGTGTGTACAGTCAAATTGATTTTGGTTGAACTTTGCAGGGTCTACTGTTTCGGCCAGAATCTGTCGGACTCCGGATACAATGAATGCAAGATTCTGGGAAAGGTGACGGAGGAGTGTGTTCGTAATAACCTAAAGAAGTATGAAAACAGTAAAAGATGTTCGATCGTTAAGTCAAATATGCTGATTGCATCTGAACTAACGATAAGTCCATGTCTTCGAGGCCCACGAATTCTTAAGAATGCGGTCACAGTTACACAGAGTAATAATAATTCTGTTCCGGAGAGCTGTGGTCCGTTAATTGACAGTAGTGTTGTTGAAATGAATACCAGCACAAGTCCTGTGAAGAACAATAAGTTTACCAGTGCAGAATTGTTCTTTCAGAATATTCAGAGGGTCATCGATGAAGGAAATAAAGATTTTGTACAAGGTCCCGTTCATCCTTGCCAACTACTGCCTGATAATGTGGGGAAGAGGACGGTTGATGCGGGTGAATCTGTAGCTGTGTCGTCAATCCAAAGGTATTGGAGTTAAAGTTGGAAATTATATAACAAAAATATAACTGGACAAAATTTAATCTTGGTGTTAATGAAAGTGCTTTTATATATTGATTGCAGTAATCCCTATTCGTCTGCGTCCAGGTACTTGTTATCTTTTGCAAAGTCAGATGAGTTACCTCGCTTCCCGGAAATTGAATGCAAAGTCGCTTCTCCTCCTCCTGTATCTGCACAGGGTAAAGTTGCAGTGTCTGAAGAGGTTGAAAAAAGGGTCCAGTTAATTGATCTCTTTAGAGAAGTGACGACTACTGACGGCATCGAAAATCTGAGCAACTTTGAAGACGTGTGTATTCCGGTATCATCCGTATTGAACGATGTAGTTGATAGTGAAACTAGTAGCATCACAGACCAAGAAATCACGTTAGCTGTCGAGGATGGACCTAAAAAGAATGGTGTTGACATTTCTACTTGTGACACTTCGGAAGGAACACTTGCTGCAGCTTCAAAGACTGGAGACTCACATGGAGAAAATGCGCACGTCTTAATTGCTGGGATAATTGAAGCTAGCGAATTTTCTCCTGTCATCAGCGAGGAGTTGCCTCCAGCATTTTTTGATGCTGAAGCAGTTCCACCATCGTGTAACCCTTCCGTGGAAACTGACCCTGTTATTCCAGCGGAGGGATGTAGTGAAGTTCCTGGGATTGAAAGTATTTCTTCATTGAGATCTTCTGCCACTGCTACATCCTCGAGTGCTTAAAAGACAATAATACTGCCTTTACCTAACAATAGGTTGGTTTTCATTTTTTCATACTTAACAAATAGTTAAAAGAGTGTATTCTTCCTGCCGTTAGTTGAAGTTACTACCTTACACTTTTAAATAATCATTTTTACTAACATTCAGTGCCTTCAGGGTAAATAAGACTGAAAGTTCGCAGTTATACGGTTAACAAATTCTATGCGCATTTAGACAGTTTAGGTAGGAAGTTTAGAAATAAAATGTAAAATAGTTTGTGCACCGGACCGTTATCATGATGATTGCAGCAAAGTTATGCTGCCGTGTTTTAACTTTTTTGGGAAATAAATTTAATACTTTTTGTGTAATTATTGTTTATTTCGTATTTCACTGAATATTGATATCGTAATGTTATATCGTGCTGAAGTTAAGCTCTGTCTCAACTGTCGATAAGCGGTAGTAGTACAAATATGTATAGCGCAGGAGGTAAAAGTAGGATAAGAACGTAAGCAGTCTCTGCTGCTTTTTATTTTCCTTAGGTACATACTTACCCCAAGCATTCGAATTCTCAGTTTTATTTGCGGGTTCTTTGTTTTGCTCTCTACCATTGCTATGTCATTGTCATCTGATTTCAATACACATCTAAAAAAAATCGTGTTGATTGATGTGAATTTATAGTGGATCTCTGTGTAATGTAGTAACTATTAGCTAGTGTATTACTTCTCTATTTATTTTTAATATTGTTCGTTTTTGTTTTAAGTGATGGGTGTCTCAAACTGTGTAATTACTGTGAACAATGAAAGAATTCGTTTATTTTACACAACCAACCTTACGCTTAATTTTTAGTATCTTAATCCTGTAAACCGCATACTTTACTGTGGATTTGAGGCGTTCACGTAGTTGTAAATGTGTGAATAAATGTTTTAATTTCCATTTTGTTAATTTATTGTTTGGCAGACGCCTGGCTTTTAAGCTCAGGCGTCTAGTGGCCTAATTTTGATTTGTCTGAACGGTGGTTTTCAAAGTATTTGTAAAGTTTTGTTTTTATTGCCTAAGTACGGTCCAGTGTCATTTTGCGAATTAATTGTTTACAGGGACAGTTTTGCATTTAAAAGGATAGTACGTTTGGATTCAATCTGTTTCGGCAAAAAAAAAATAAGTGGCTAATTACATACAAAATACAATACTCTCAATACTGTATTGCAGTTTACAATATAATACGGCCTAAATCACATGCATCAAGCTTAGTCATGAAATAGTTGTTGGGAGTATACTGCGTTGTAATTGTAATAATTCAGGGTTGGCGTAAAATTAAACATATACAAACATATTAAACCTTAGCATCGGGTGGGCATACAGAATTTAGTCCGGAAGTTGTGGTTAAAGAGATTATTTCTTTTTTACCCATCAAACTAGTTTTTACTAGTCTAGTGTAAGCACTGTTCATATAATTATACATTCGTGCACACTGTAGCCCAGTAATAATTGTTCGTGGTGATTAAGCAACAGCTGTTTTGTCAGAGTCATGTGCCTTCACCGGAACCTTTACAGTCCAACTATGAGCATGATAACGGAGAACCCAACTAAAAGTCATAATGAAAAAGTCTTCAGAGACTTTGACGTTCTTAAGATGCATCTTTTATTAGTTTACACTGCACTTTGTAACTTTAGGTCCCAGCATATATATTCTCTGTAAGTGCAGTTTTACACGGAAAAATCAAAGTATTTTTTAAAATCAATATTGTTGTAAGAATCAGTGTTTCCACCAACACATTCCTAAAATGCTCTATTTAAAAAACAGAACTATACTTTCCACTGGAATCGCAATGTGCTGCGTACTTTTTTTAAAACTTACAACTTCAGAGTGTTTTAATATTGACGAAAGAAATCCGATTTTAATTACGGATAACTATGACCATCCTAAAAGTCGTTTTGGAGCATCCGTTGTTCTACTAGAGATGGCCTCTAAATACGGAACAGATTCTAAGGGATGGTTAGAGCTTATTTTGTACTTTATTTTCTTAAAACATTATTGTTAAATGTGCTGTATGTTTTGTATTTTTATACTGCAATAACATTTTAAAGGATCTTGATTGGAGCCCCTGTAGCTAATTCATCCCATGCCAATCATTCTAATATTAATGAACCTGGAGTAATTTGGAGATGCAGTTTGGGGAGGAGCGAATTGGGAAATAACGAATGTCGAGTTGTGAGCATTGACCCCACGGGTTGGCTGAAATTTCCTTTTAAAAAAACTAAATTAGAGCAAAAACATGTTTTGAGTTTGAGGGTAGCATGGTGTAGAACGGGTGGAATCTCTTTATTGCAGGGAAGTACGACCCGCGAAACCCGAAACATGCTCACGAAGATCGTAAGGACGGCGGGCGCGTGGGTGCGGAGATGTCGGTGGGGAAGTCGAGTCGGTTGGTGACGTGTGGGAGCGGGTGGGTGAATCAGAAGTACACGTCCAAGGGCGTCAAAGAACATTACATGAACGGGATCTGCTACTGGCTTCCCAAAGAACATCTTCAGATGGAGGCCAACGAAACATGGCCCTGGCGTCCCGAAAACTTCTCCTACCGCCTCTTGCCACTTATCAGTAAAGGTATCTTGACTCAACATGCAAACTCCCTCTTGTCGTGTTTGACAAGAGGGAGTTTAAGGAAACTGACCGGTTTCCAGTGCTCGCTAATGCAAAGTGGTCCACCTCCATTTTGTCGATTTGACATACTTTGACGTTATATCACGCAACTCTAAGCAGGCAGACAAAAATAAAGCTTACCAACTAATTATAAGCAGGTTTTAGTAATAAAATTAGTGACGTAAGATTTAGTGAAGAATTCAAAATCACCCGGATTCGCAACCTGGTGAGGTAACAAAATAGGTCCCGTAAATACTAGAAATCAGACGTGATCTGTTTCCCCTTAGACTCAATTACATTGTCATATTGTCATGTATAGTTTAACATTACTTCAGTCAAAGCAAGGTATAATTACAGAATTGGCTAATTGGAATTAAACCTTCCCTTGGAATTTAACGGATCTCTGGGAGCCATGATACGCCCTTTTCTACGCGTATACATAAGATCCATTAATCCAGTATGTGGAAAAAGTTAAAAAGTACCTACACTTAACATTGAAATTCACCTTCTTCTTCACCCGGGTTTATTAAAATAGTTTATTTAGAGCATTTTGACCCTTTAATTTAACTCACACTGCTGGTTTTCTATCCCCAAGCCTTGTTTTTTTTCAATCTTTTTAAAATCGGCATAACTTGTTACGACGCCAACTTATTCCAGGAATGCATTCTGTAGAAAATCATGACTTGTGCATTTAGTGAAGGGTGAGACTTAATTTTGTATGATTTTGTCTTGGCGTAAAAGCTGCACTCCCATGGGGGATGAATGAGGCTCTGAGTTGTGAATGGAGTTTTGGCGGAACGGTTTGGCGGTGTCTTACACTGGACTATGAAACAAATTAATTAACGAATTAATGGACTGTGTTAATTAGGCAGACAGATAAGACTCGGAATGCGGGCATTTAAAAGGGAGGGTGAGCACGACTGGGCTGTGGGACAGGCCGGATTCTCTCTGCAGCTCACCGAGAAGAACGAACTCCTGTTGGGTGCACCGGGAATTAATGATTGGGCAGGTTAGAGCAGAGCAGAGAAAACCTTTAACTTGCAACATTCGATTAAATTTAGTTTCAGTGTAATTTAAAAGCTCTGTCGTTTGCAGGTGGCGTGGTGGAATACAGGGACGCCATTGCACCCGAAGCAGCCCACGCCAGATATAACGCCAACGGCAAAAAACAGTTTTCGGAATTTTGGGTGTCTCAGGCGATGAACATTGGCGCGTCACGAATTCCTTTACAACTGGCTGGTCAGCAGAGTCACAACGAACAATGCTCCGCGGGAACGAAACGGGAAGCGAAGGATTATGGCGCCTTTATGGCTTATTTTGGTAATTCATCACGTCCACGACATTCTTTATATTTTAGTTAATTGTAACAGAATTGCAACTAAATATCGTCGGGCAGAAACATTTGAATTAATACCAATTTATTAATTTTTTTTTAATTCGCCCCCCCCCCCCCACTTTTACTTGCAAACCCAGTAAAATGCTTTCCAAAGAGAAACACTAACTTTATTTAGCAAGACATAGTCATCAGCTCACTGTCAACTGCCCTCTAACGAGGAAGCAAAACTGCTAATTACACCTTTTCAAAAGTAACAAAACTGATATTTACACTTAAAACCCAGAACGGTGGTACTTACATTTAAAAAAATGTATACAAACAATGTTTACACCTTGTAAAATGTTTAAGTGATGCTTGTACTTTCTAAAAATATTTTAAGTTGGGGATTTTAAAGATTTGAAATTAAAACACGGTGTCATAACATTTTGGAAATGAGGGTGGAAACGTGGGATTTGTGTAAAGAGTATTGGTGGAAAGTTAATGCTGTGACTTGTGTGAAAAGGAGTTAAAGGGCGCTGGACTGTGGTCAGAACGCTTTTAAGTACACTCCACCAAATGCCATTAAAAGTGAAGGAATTTGACACCTGGATTGCATCATGATGCGGTTATGATGCGATCCAGATGTCAAATTTCTTCCCTTTAAAGACATTTTTTAGAGTGTAGGGCCTGTAATTGTTGACGGAGGATGTACTGTGTGCGAAGATGTATGATGTGATTTACTTCTGAAACCAGGATACGCAGTGACGTCCGGTCGGTACTTTGATCCCGCCTGCGTCGGCTCCAATGAAACGCAGTACGCGGCGGGTGCCCCCCGCGACGATTCCCTCAGAGGCCGCGTTTACATCTTCGTCCTTGACCGGACACCTGGAGCCAAGGACGCCGAGGTGACTGTCTTGAAGGACAGCATCGGTGAGGACGGAGATGCCGCCTACGCCTCCTACTTCGGCTCCGTCCTCTGCTCCGTCGACCTCAACAACGACGGATTCGACGAGTTGTTGGTTGGGGCGCCCATGTACACGGTTTCCCACCCAGACGCACACAAATTCGGAGATGAAGGATGCGTCTTCGTCTACTTCAGTGACAAGGCAAACTTGCAAATATTTCAAAATCCCTTTTTAAAACAATCTTTTAAAAGTGATGTAAAACTATCCTGGCAACTAATTTTCCAGACGAATCTCCTGCCGCCTCTGAAGCTCTGTGGGAATTTTACTGGAAGCCGATTTGGATCTGCCATAAGTTCCTTGGGAGACATCAATGCAGATCAATTCAATGGTACACATTTGAGTAAAGCTTACACGAATTCCCCATTTGAACTTTTCTTTGTATAACTACAATCCCCGTGAAATACGGGACGGTCACTTTCACCTTTGCAGTAATTTTAAATTTTAAATGTGCTGGGTGTAAATGTGAGCCGATGAGGGGATGGCAGGGTAACTGTTCTGTTTTTAAATTTAAAGATTTAGCGATCGGTGCTCCGTATGAGAACGGGGGGCGGGGGGCGGTTTATATTTATTCTGGAGGTTCCTCAAGAGACTTGATTCTAACTCAAAAGTTGGTCCCAGAAAAGGTCCGCGAGTCCATCAGAGGCTTCGGCTACTCGCTGTCTCTCGGCGTGGACATGGACAACAATTCGTACCCAGGTGAACCATGTCACATTAATTGTTTGTAGGCTTTCGTCTAATCCATCTGTCTTCTTTCTGTCCGCAGACCTGGCCGTCGGCTGCTACAAGTCCAACCAAGTCGTCATCTACAGAACCATTCCTTTGGTCAACGTCACGGGAACCATTTCACCAGAGATTACAAAACTTTGGGCCGACGTCACACATTTCACCCTCAGCTCCTGCCTTGCTTTTCACGGGATTGGACTTTCCCCACACTTGGTTTTAAGTATGGCTGCATTAGAAGAGCAGTATTAACTAATTGACATTTCTCTTTAACTCTCAGTCGTGTAGTACTTAATGCATGGATTTCCAATGACGGACCTTTTCAGACTTTAACGTGACACTAGTCTTAGACGCCTCACTGCGATTGTTCGAGTGGTCAGCAAACCAGACAGTGACCCCTGAGGTAAAGAGGCTAACACACGGAAAAAGTACGCTCAGCTACCAGGCGCCCTTTCACACGTCCCACACATGCTACAATTTCACAGCCACCAAAGTTCGGGTACGACCCTCTTTCGTAGCTACAAGTTTTCACTATTTCGCATAATTGAGTTCTTTAGTCCTTAAAACGCCGCCTGAAGGACTCCTTGAAATTATTTTAGAACCCAGACTACCAAGATCCTTCACAAGGACTTGTGCTAAAGCAGTTTTTACAGCTGGTCGAGCGAAAAACGGACAAAACTAGAAAAATCATACACTATGAAATTATCAAAAGCTCCAGTGGCGTCCCTTACGTGAATTTCAGCCAATCCCAGACAGGTGAGACAACGGTTTTTCTATCCAGATTTCCTTTTTCTTAAAACGTTTAAAACTTGAAGGCTTGTTTTAGACTTGAATAGCTTCTCGGAATTGGAGCCCTTGCCTCTCACCAATCTTTCTTTTTCCCAAACTGTCCTGCCCATTTCGAAGAGGTGTATTGGGCAGAAAGATAGGAGAGATGAGCATGGTCTCAATTGTAAATCAAATCTATCCGTCACTGCTCTCTTCCAAAATGCTTCCGGAGATATTTTCGGGTAAGTAACTCCGGTTCCAATGACATTTTTATTCAACGTAATCCTTGCACACAAGTTTTGGAAACGATTAACAATCTGTTGTGGTAAAACGCAGGAGTTCAAAGCCTTACATTGTTGGATCATCAGATTCATTGAGACTGAAAGTGACGGTTCGAAATAAGGGGGAATTGGCTAATTTGCCGCTCTATGTGATGATAAGTTGGACGAGTGTGTCAGTGACAAGTGTGCCAGGAGGGAATTGCAGACGAATCACTCTCAGTAATCAACTCCAAAATCCGCATCAGCAATTAAACTGCACTTTGGAGAGACCTCTGCCCAAAAATGCAATGGTTGGTTTCCGGCAAAAGAAAAAGATAATTTATGAAACAGCATTAAAATAAAAAACGTGGAATAAATGATTGGAAAATGTTTGTGAATTTGCAGAAAGTGTTCGACATAGATTTTGACGTGAGAAACTTGTACGCCGGAGTGGCTGATGAAGCCTTGCTCTTGAGCTTTACTGCACACTCCAGTTCGGATTTGGTGGAGGAAGCCAACTGGAATTATTCCCTTCCATTCAGCTATCAGAGCGAAATTATATTCTACGAGTACATCCAGTTACAAATCAAATATTAAATCTATTTAAAGTACGTTCAAATTAAATACACTTTTCCTTTGTTGTACCCATAGCTCGCCGAAGGCTACCGAGGCGGCTTATTTTCACAATCTGTCCAGCAATACGATTAGTTTCCAGCAGGAGTATGGGGTATAATTTATGAATAAATTGGTATATGAGCAGATGTTATTTTAAGAGTGCATTATAAAAGATTTCTGGCCTGTAGGTGAGTCTGTCCGGCCCCAGCTCGGTGTACAACTTGCAAATGGAGTTCCACGTTCCCTTGGCCCTTGCTCACAAGAACCAAGGGCCAAAAACGTTTATGTACATACAAAAGATAGAGGTGGCTACACTTAAATGCAGTTATTATTTTTAAAAATAGATCTGAATACGTTTTGTATAAGAATGTCTCATGTTGCTTCCTGTCATTGGATTTGCCCGACAGGGTCGACTGGGCAAAAGACTGTTGGAGTGCAGACCGTCGGACAGAATGTTCACGGTCAATAATCCTCAAGAATTCCAAGGACAGCAAAGACGCCCACTAAATCTCACTTTTAATGACACGAAGACGAAGAGCGAAGTGGGTGCATCAAACCCGAAAAATCCCGGCTTCCGTCGACCTTCCATCAGCTGCACTTCGCCCTTCATCATCTGCGTCGCCATCATCTGCTCGCCAATGGAATTCTTCCGTCCCAACGATTACGCGTCCTTTCACCTCCACTTCACGCTCCACGCCAACGGCAATTACTTTTATATTTTATCATCACAGTTATTAAATCTCACTGCTTGTACCACCGGTAATGCACTTTAGCTAATTTTGAATTTTACAAGGCAGATTTGGCTGGACGCATGCTCTTGTCCATTGAGACGGATGCGGTGGGGACAATCCTTGATGTTTCTAAGAACGCAGTGGGAAATAGGTCGGGACATGTGGTCACTCTCTTGAGAATCGACTCATTGTCCGAAATACCCGCTTGGGTGATCATTGTGGCTCTGTCCACTGGATTATCCCTCCTCACAATCATCATCTTCTGTCTGACCAAGGTAGCTGGATTTATTTTCACGCTCCTACATTTTCAAACGAGATTCTAGTCCATAAATAAAGTCATTACTTTTGCCTCTTGAAACAGAGCGGATTCTTTAGAAGAGACAAACGGGAGGAAATAATAATTCGGCGAAGGCAGGTAAATTGACATGAACAAGTGATATCGTCTATTAAAGTATTAAGCATTTAAGAGGATGCATTGTAAAAGTGGTTGAGAATATGCAAAGGAAACAGTTCGCAGCAAAACAATGATCAAGTCGTATGAAAGCGAGTGAAATATTGCAGGAATGGGAAAGTGCCGACATTGATGCGGATGTCCGGAGGAAAGCAAGCGGACCTTCCCCGAGGCTTCGTCACAAATACAACACTTGAAACACTTGACTAGCTTTAAATAATTCGGAAATAAAGAAATGCAACAATTCCCGTTAACTTGAGTTCAGGGCCAGGGCTGGAATTCTACGAAACTAGTCCCTCAATTGTGGCACATGTGTCCACGTACAATTAAGCGCCACTCCAAATGCTTCCACGTGTATGACTCATTGCTTACGTAAACTCCTTATGCTGAAGGCTCTAACACGCATTTCCTAACTCTTGGACTGACTAATGTTTTTAAATAAATATTTTAAAATTGAATTCACTTAAAAAACACGGGGAATTATTTGTACACATTAAAATGGTTGAATGCGGCTTTACTTTTGTATGAAATCCAAACTTGTTCGTTGGGTTTCGAGTATGCATCTTTACGCTACATTTAAACATGTTGTCGGACTAACTTATATGGCTGTATGGAAGGAATTCTTTCATAGTTAATTGGAATTTGAGTTTTCAAGTCTTGAGACTTGAATGCCATTTGTGTAATAAGAGGTAGCTTCGAAGCTATACTGACTTACATATAATAATTGCAATAGCCAAATCGACTCCGTAGTACAAAATCTAATTACGGCCAAACAAATTTTACCGGACGTCCACACATTTTAAAATAGAGTAATATGTTGATTAAAGGCGTGTATGAGGACAAAGTTAGTTGTGTAGGGAAAGTGGTGACATAAATCTATGCTAATGTCCTTACACGAAGTGACTGGAGTCGACGGAAGGAAACCCACAACGTCCGCCTTCTTGACGGCAAAATAGTTAAAGAGAAATAATTTGTGTGGTGAGGGAAACAAATGAAATAAATGGAATAAACGAAGGCTTGCTCACCAGGAAGTTTACTAAATCCTAATTTAAACGAGCTTCTATTCATTGCATTCCTATTTCCAATCACAAACAAAATATAGATTCACTTTGCTTTATAGAAACACTGTCAGATGGGAGAATTAATTTATTCCTTGTGATTTCCACTATTTTGCTAACAAATTATTAAAACAAAATATGGCCACTGATCGCATTTTGAAAGCGATTATTTTCACATCCCTGTGCTTTGGAGTGTCTGCGAGGAGGGAAAAGGTTCCACAGGCTAATTTTGACTTGAACCGAACCATCGTCATTCAACAAGTGGGGTCATCATCAGGAAGTCACTTTGGGCTCAGCCTGTCCTTGGTCAAGGATCCAAATCCAACTAACAACGGATTGTAAAGAGCGAATATAATTGTCATTAACTTAATTAGCTCATTCATGTACCCGACACTTGATTAATTGATTAATAATTTAAAGGATTTTCATCGGTGCGCCCAAATCCAACTTCTCCCTCGATTCAACCAAATTTGCGGAGCCAGGAGTGGTTTGGCGATGTGGACTCAGGGACGGAAGTGGCAACATCTGTCAACATCTCCCAATCACTCAACACCGTACGTCAACTTTAATCCTATCAATGCCAAGCCCAGACAATCTAAAAAGTCTTACCTTTGTGGCTTTGTGCAATTTTTTAAAATTGCTTTTTTAAAGTTATCGGTCATATTGGAAAGTGTCAATAGCTAATAAATGCAACATAAATTAGAACATAAAATAAGAAAATGGCATTCATTACACGTCAGAGAAATGTGAGTTTCAGGACATATAATTCAAAACCCGGTTTGCTAAAAAGCATGAAAAGGGAACTGCAAGATTCAAAATGAGGATATTTAAAGTACAAAAAGGACTTTTTAGAAAACATATTTAAAAAAGGTTTCAAGATTCAAAATCAGGACAATAAAATAAAGACCCAGGGCAGAAAATATATGTAAAAGTGTGGAAATGGGAAATCTGTTTGGGAATCTAATTTGGCGATAATGCGAGTACAGAGAAGTTAATAGCCCATTAAGGTCGTTTGTTGCAAATCCTGGAAATAGATTTGAATGGAGAGACGCAATAAAGTGTGATTGAATGAATGGATTGAGATGAGAGAAGATTAGTTTGGCTTTGTTTTGGAGAATGAGGAAATGAAGTTTAATTTGATGAGCTAAATTGGGATATCTACTTGTGTTAGTGTGCAGTGAGAAGGTGAAGGAGGAAACGCGGACGTGCAATGGAAGTTTTGTGGGCGGGTCGATTGCGAGTGGGCGGGAGTTTTTGATCGCTTGCGCCCCCACGTGGCACAAGTTCCGGACCAAAGACGTCACCTTCAACCGAATGGAGGGCGCCTGCTATTTCTTCTCCTCAAACGCCGCAATCAGTCCCAACATTCCTGTAAGCGACCGCAACAAACTGGAGCCTTTTTATGGAGTCAAGGGGTCGGCCCCCTTCAACAAAGGATGTGAGACTCCGTGCAAATAGCCAATTATTAAGCATTAATAATAGTTAACTAATATAAATTAATTAATTGAATAATGTTAAGCGGACGTGTCCAAGTTCGTGACTGGGAGCAGGTCGAGATTCTTTTATGGGGAAGCTGGCTTTTCCTCGCACATTACTAGTGCGGGGGATGTGGTGCTGGGAACTCCGGGGGTGGTTGGCTGGAAAGGTGAAATAGAATCCAAGTAGATGTGAGTAGTGGCATTCTAATAATGAAGGGCATGTGCATAAATGACTTGAATCCCATTTTGGTGGCCATTGAACAGGTGGCTTGTATCGCTTCAAAACTTCTGACCCACAGGGTAGAAAAGGCCTGCTTTTGTCGGAGTACTACAATAAGATAGCGGAGGAAGCAGATCGCATCGAGTATCTTGGTAAGGCATAATTAAATAGTTGAGTGATTAAAGCCCGACTGACTTTATAAGGATGTTTTTTGTGGAAACGAGGTTATGCGGTGACTTCTGGGAAGTACTGGAAGGACGCGCCCCTCCTCATTGCCGCCTCCGCCCCCACGTCCAGTCCCAAGAGCGGCAATGTGTCGGCCAATCTGGCTGGGACCGTCTTCTTGGTGGCGCCAGGTGAGTTTCAGGAGGTGCCAATCAATCAGCTGTTCAATGACGGGCGGAAGTGGAAGGCGAGTCTGGTCATCGACGGAGATCAGTTTGGCTCCTACTTCGGCGCAGCCTTGGAGTCCGTTGACCTGAACGGTGACCAAGTGGACGAGTTGCTCGTCGGAGCTCCTTTCTACCACGAGGCCGGCGACGGCGACCACGGATCCGTTTACGTCTACAAGCTGCAGAAAGTCAGTTGAACCCACTTCCCCCCTCCCTCCGTCCCCCACTTCCCCCCTCCCTCCCTCCCCCCCTGCCCCCCTTCCTCCCTCTCCTGCATCATCTCATCATCTACTCCAACCTAATTACAACTACGAGATAACTACTTGTCTTCATTTTTCCACAGGGCGGAGGCCTTTCTGGCGTCAATCCCTTGAAAATTACGGCCAACAACGTCTCTAGGAGCAGATTCGGAAGTTCCATTGCTAAGTTGGGGGATATTAACCAGGACGGCTACGACGGTAACAGTTTCCCTCTTAGCCGACGATATCTTCTTCCCTTGTTTTTTAAATACTATCCACTTTCATCACTCTTGCAAAATTCAATTTTGTTTCAAAATGCCCTCATTTTTTATTCAATATTTCTTGAATTTACTTCAAAAGGCCCTCAAGTGTGATCATTAATTTCCTCATTTAAACTTTTTCAATTTCCTAGTGTTTCCTGATTTGTTGCCTTGAAATCTGCTTCTTTTTCTGTGTGTCTCGCAAAAGCACAATCTGTTCAAGTTCCGATAGATCAATAGTTTGCTAGTCCGTAGCTTTTGAAGGATGAATGTTCCTGATTTCCTAGAGCTTTCATTTCTGTGTTTGTGTCATGTTCCCCTAAGGGTCCTTTAAGGGATTCACAATTTATTGTTGAAAGGCCTCGTCATTGACCGACCTTGCATGGACATAATAGTAATTGATGCTTCTTCCAGACGTTGCAATCGGCGCTCCTTACGAGAACAACCGGGGAGCTGTCTACATCTTCTACGGCGGGAAAGGCGGGATAATTCCGTGGGAATTCTTTCGAATAGAAGCGAGTCATTACCGAGAGAGCTCCGTGGGCGCGACTGGATTTGGATACAGCATTGTTGGCGGAGTTGACATCGATGGGAACGGAATTCCAGGTTCGTCATCTCTCGAACAGCATCTCTGCAATTTCAGGGTCAACTAAAATACTATTGTTTTGTAACGGTGAATGGTGGACAGATTTTGCGGTGGGCTCGTACTTGAGTCGAACGACGGATATTTTTCGCATGAGGCCCAACATGACGATCATCCCCCACACAACCTTTTCCACGGATGACACGAGTCTCAAGCCAGTCACTATTTTACCTCGATTTGCACTCCGATTCCAGATCACACTCTGTCCGCAAATCAAAATCAGTACAGCCTTGGAGCGCCAGAGCGACCTTGGTAATTCTCTCATTAACATTACAGCAAATAAATTACCTAATTAGTCGGCATGAAAGTAAATGGCTCTTTGTTCTGGAGCAGTTATTGTGACGAGTGTGGTGATGGATGAGCGCTTCCACATTTCTACGGATCCACAGATCTCATCTCAGACCAGCACATCTTCGCCTTCCTCCATTCTTGCGTCCATTCCAATCCCACCCAAGGAAACGTCCGCATGTCTCACTCTGCACGTGACCAGAAACTCCTCATCCTCAGACGTAATTGCGGACTAATCGTTAAATATGCGACAAAAAGAGACTAATTAGTTAATTCGTCCATGGATATCGGCGCTTATAGTGATGTGAATGTATTCTTAGGCTGGGGCAGCAGGCGAAGAGGATGAGCAAGACGTGGTGGTGAAGGAGATCTACTCCTACTCGTACGATGATCACAACACTCCCGCCTTGCTCACTCTCAACATCAGCGACTCTCAAAGTGGCCAAGATCAACTCAAATCTACAAGTAGCTCTCGTCTCACTCATTTCAATGTTCACACTAATCGATTGCCTTGTTAACTGCTTCCACCGAGTGTCTCTAATTTGTGTGTCGTTTGCGAGTAGATTTTGGGGACTTTTGTCCCAGCTGCCCCTTCGCAACGTCAGTGACTGCCAGACACGAGATGCAGTTCGAATCCGACTGCAAGAGTCAAGTGACGGACGTGGACGAGGAATGCAAACCCGACTTGCACTTGACGCTTGCTGGCATCGACGGCAGTAAAGAGAGTCAAGCGCAGCAACTACGGTACATTTATCGCTCCTTAAGATGCAAAATGTCGCGTCTCCAATATTGCCTTGAAGCAAAATGACGCAGAGGGAAATGGGTTAACATTCAAAATAGTCCCATTTACGTAGCACGTAGTGTAGGCACGCTGTTAACATGTTTTGAAAAAGAGCAAATCCAGGGTTTTCATATTTTTCTAAGTGACAGGGCTTATTTTAGCAATGTGTTCAGAAAACTGGGTGACCGCGTCACTTTGCTCTTAATAAATATTGGACATGCGTACTTGGTTGGTCATCGTTTCACTCACTCACTCAGGACTAATGCTTGTTGAATTGCTCTGTACACTCTACCAAATTCCTTGACATTTAATGGCATTTGGTAGAGTGTACATATTTGATCTCTACTTCAGCAACGGTGACACTTTGGTGCTCGGAGGAATCTCGGCCTTCATGCTGCGTGCTTCGGTCCTGAACAGAAACCAGACTGCTCACGACCCCTGGATTCGCTTCCTCTGGAAATGGAGGGGCGGAGGGGACGAGAGGCCGGAGGCAACTCCACTCCCGACACTCAGTGGTCCTGACGGCTGCACTACTGCCAGTTCCAGTAGCGTTGCCATGGAGATGGAATGTCCGCTGAAAAAAGAGAAAAATCGGCTCAAAACCAATGAAACCGTGAGTGACTTTGTCCGCACTTTTAAACTTTGTTCTTCCACGCACAAGTTCCACTCCAAGGCTCCTCGTCTTCTTACAGAGAATCTTGAACTTGCTTGTCAACATGAATTCTGTGACTGCGGAGCATGACCGTGGACTTGCGCTGGAATTTGTGGCCAAGGTGTACTTGCGAAATAAGGCCTCCTCTAAGAACGTGACCGAATCTTTCGGACTCAACTTCCGGACGGACAACGTGTCTCTCAAACTCACCTCCAGACGAGTCACACAAAATATTACAGGAATGGCCACTGAGCTCCGCCTCATCTTCACCGTAAGACCCTCTTTCACTTCCAACTTTAACCATTTTAGCCCTACAGTCGTTAGTACCATTTCACGATTTCACATGCTTAACTGGTCATAACTTAACAAAACAAAAGTTAGCACTTGTTAAAGTAGCAACTGAAATCAAAGTCTCAGCAGCCACATTTAGTCATTTTTTACCATACAAAATGACACATATCCACAAAAACATGTATACGCATTTTCTTAAAAGGTCCATTTTGGACATTTTCTTTTAAAAAAGGGTGAATCCAGTTTTTAACTTTGTAAACAGAAAGCACGAATTGCATTTTCGCGTCATTCCAAAAACTACACAAATCACTGGGTTTGTATGATTTGAAAAAGTGCAGAAGGAATTTTTGCAGTTAAGAAAGATCAAATCCTGTTTTTAATGTGTTGAAACTTATGATAAGTGGAATACAACTACTGTCACATTATTGGTTTGAATTTTGTAGGGAAATCTGGTGGGCGTGACTCCGGTGAAACCCAGGATGCGCTTCCTCATCCCAACGAAAGCGAAAGTCGGCCGAGACTTCCAAGATGTTCTTTCTGTTCAACCTTTGCCGGTACTCACTAGACACTTTCTCTAACTTTCACTTTACATAGAATTTGGCGAGTTTGGTTACGGACGACTAAACTAGAGGAAGGACATTTCAGGGGGATGCTGTCTGCAATTCATCCACACCTACGGACCTGCAGCAAACCTTTCGTTCGAGCGGGAGAATCCAGATGTTTAAAGACGAGTTCAAAGATGTGCGGAAGCGGGAGTCCAGCGCGGCTGATTCGGCGGACGTTGTGAGTTGCTTGGAAGCGAAAGCTGACTGCGTGCAATACGACTGCGTCCTCATCCCCAAGAAGAAATTTGACCGCCACTTCGAAGTCTCGTTCCAAGTTCAGATGGACGCGCAGACTGCAGGCAAGTCATGTGTCATTAGTCAAATCTTCCAACTTGTAAAATAAACATGATGGAAAATAAATAAATAATTAAATAAATGACTGGATTGAACTATCTTTCGGGTTTAGAGCGGCTGGTGAAGGAAAAGTTGGAGTCGAGGGTGGTGTTTGCCGCATACGGGGAAGTGATGGTGTTGGATGGAAAGCCGAAATACCGCAGTGACACCTGGTCGTCCATCACTTACAACTTGAACAAAGCAAAACCAATTGCTGCTTGGATTTACATGGCTTCAGCAGGCGGAGGAATCATCTTCCTCACTTTCATCATTCTCGCTCTCTGCCGGGTACATTATTCAAACGTTCTAATAATAATTATTCAAATTAATAAATCTTTAACTTTCCTCTTGCTATTTTATTTTATTTCTCTTTTTTAAAGTACGGTTTTTTCGCTCGGAATACGAAAGAAAAACTTCGGACAGAAAAAGAAAAACTCATGGCTGAAATGGAGGTGAGTTGAAACCTATTTAGAGCTATTTTTCCAACGGGAGGGAAAGTAACGCTAAAATAATTCCAGTTGACCCTTTGACCTTCAGTTTCAGAACACTCAGGAGGTCCAGGGTCGATACGAAGATCAGAGCGCAGCCAACGTGGACGTTGACGGTGGAGCTCCCAGTGACAAAATGTAGCCAGTGTGCTTAGGGGCATACTTATCGCTACGAGTAAATCTTTAAAGGAAATTATAATCAAAAACCGAATTAAAAACCTGTCCCTGAAAAATTCAAATGCAGACTGAAACAATTATGCAAATTTTGAAAAATAAGAGCTGAGTAAATTGGAGCGTACTCTTGATTTAGAAAACATGTATAAGTGTGGCTTTTTTTCTTTATTACTATTCCACAATATTCATCAATATTGATTTCACAAAAACTTTGGAGAATGACGCGGGAGTATAAAACAAACTTGTAATCTAATCTAAAACGGGATTAAGATTAAGTGGTTACACATTTAAAAAGGATGTAAATGTAAGATCATCTTCGACTCAATATAGCTTCATGGGCTTTGAGCACTGAGGGGCTTGAGCAATGACTTGACACGGGGGATGACTTTGTGGAGTAGGGGATGAGATTTCTCTCCACGCCCACTGCTTCCGCAATGCGATTCAGCTGCTGGCAGTATTTTCGGGCCAAAGCCACATCCAAAGATTTTATCGGCGACAGCACAGACAGACGAAGATTTTCCGAGTAGTTGACTAGGGATATGGACACACCTGCAATCAACAATTGGTCCTGTATGGACTGACCTTATGACATCTTAATTGTAATCTGTCAATGAGATCTTACAGTAATCGGCCTGCGGAGGGCGCCAGTACATGAACTCCTCGACAGACTGTCCCCAGAGGGAAATGTGCGGAAGGAGAATGGAGGTCGGAGACTGGAGATTGAGTTTGGTGAAGGAGATGGGATAGCGACTGAATATTTTTCGGAAGACTAGATACGCGAGTGGACGCGGGAGAAGATGCGTAAGGTACTTAACGATCAAATAGTTTCCCAGCAGCTTCCACGCCGGGAATTCCTTGAGGCGTCCGTCCAGAGTCTACAAACAAAGATCAATCGTCATTTAACAATAACAAAACTGGCTGTCCGTTGGTTAGCAAAAACTGACAGTAATTAAAGACCTGGACTTGGTCGCACAAGGAAATGCTCTCCGTCCTCAGGTCCAAGGTGGTGTAGCCGGTGGGGGCGAGTAGATCTTTGGTAACTATCGGCACAATCACCCCCAATCTCTTCGGGTTGGGAATGTTGGTCTGCAATTATCAAGAAATCAATAAAGATCAATCCAGATCCAATCAAGATCATTAATCCTTGAGCGGAAATATTTGTGTAAAGTTTGCAACCTCGGAGTAGTATTCCTTGAGTGCCAAGGAGATGCCAGCGAGAATGACGCTGTCCGGCGAGGCGCCCGTTTCACGGCAGATGGCATTTAGGAGGCTTTTCGAAATAGGCGGAGACCAGGATATTCGGCGACTGTCATTGGGATCGCATTTTCGAAAGCCATTTCCCCCCCTGGGGTAAGTGTGAAGGAGACAGGCGAATATTTCCACGGGCACGAAGGAAATGGCTCGAAGAATGAGCCAGAGTTGAGCGAGAATGCCCTTCAACTCCGCCCACTCGGAGCTTCCCGGGTAAGCCTCCAACGCCCGCACAAATTCACGCACGCCAACCACCACTTCACACGCAACTGATTTAACAAGGTCCACTTTCCTGTGGAATTCAAACTGCTTCTTCTGCAAACTCACCCACGTTCTCAAGTCTCCCATAGATATGTACACATTCTGAAATTATTTAATTACAACAAATATTAAACTCCAGATTTTTAAATTTTCTTGTCGTCATAGTCGTCATTAATGTCATCTCACTGAAAAATGGGGATGATGCTGCGCCCTCGTGCGCGAATGAAGTAAATACTGCTGTTAACCTACCCTCTGAATCCAGACGTGCAAATTATCCGCCAATTTCAAAATGTAGCGCAATATTGCTTTTCTCGGCATTTCAAAATCCAAGATAATTTCATGAGAGTCTTGGGACACTTCCCTTCGGAAACTTGCAAGACTCGTGCTGGTTTCATCGCAATTGTGGTCCTCACTGTTATTTGGACGCAACTCCAAGTCCAAGTCAGAATATTTGTTGCGCCTGTGAGGAAGAAATGGATGTGAATCGGAGGTGAAGTTTGCTTTGAGCGCAGCTTGGGCTTTGGATCTTCGTGGTGGTGGTGCTGACGGATGTGAATTGAGAAAAAGTGGTTGGTCTGGATAAAGAGACTGATGGAAGAGATGATCAAGAAGCTCATTCACGGAACGGTTTTGAAGGAGAATGTAATGGAATTGAAGGACGCAGCAGGTTTTCTCTTTCTCGTACACTGGTTGGGGAATGACAGTTATTTTCCAGGGCGGAAGCTGAGAATTTAATTTTTCCGAGGCGCAATTAGTAACGAATTGCTGAAGGGCGGACTTTCCGTACTGCGAGATGATTTCTTCACGAATAAAAAACCTGAGGAACTCCCTCGGAGCTTCTTGTATGTGATTTTTAATGTCGAACTTATTTTCTGAGTCCAGGGCACAAAGCACGCGGAGGCCAAATCTGTCCGACAGTTTCCACTCCAAGATCGAGCTCCTCGTCTCCTTTTTTCCGCGGAATTTAGTCTTGAAGTAGGAACGGAGCTTCTGCGCGTCCACCTTCCCCTTCATCCAAACCACACACGTCACCAAACCCGAACACTTTCCAACGAACACGCACCTGCAACAAATCATTTCGCAGGGAAGCAAGTAATTAAGCGGCATTCTTTTTATTGTACTAAAGTAACTTATAGCAGTTTTAGATCTTTAAATTCCAAATTGCATTAATTTACATTAATACAATAATGGGGTTTTTTTAAGTTTAGGTTTTACCGGGGAGAAAGGTCCTCACAAACTATTGCTGCAGGGTAGTATTTCTTGACTAGAAATAGACGACACTGTCGGAGAAGTACCAAACCTGAGAAGTAAAATTAAAGCCTTTATGGTTTTGATCTTTGATGTGATGAATAATTCAGAAATAGAATTGAATGGAATGCACGACTGATTAACTGAGAATTGTATAAATAAGAGACTCACATAAGGCGATAAAAGCGTGCGGCAGCGTCATTAGAATGAAATATACAAATCCGAGAACTTCTAGAAATAATTTATGAAATTCGCTCATAATTGGTTCGAGTGGCTGAAGGAGCATGAGCTGAGCATAGTTTTTCACGTAATCTCTGAATCGACCAAGAATTCCGTTGTACTTTGCATTTCGGTAGATGAGGATCTTCTCCTGGAACTCTTGGCCCTGCTGGCGATACAAATTCGGTCTGCTTCGGGGTCTGTGGCGCTCTTGTTGGGTCTGTGAGGGGCCGGGGGTCCCGGGGGTGTGAACTTGGGTGGGTCTCTTTGATGGCATCGTACTTCCCGTGGACTCCTGCTGGGCTGAAAAACTTAAGAAGTGATCTCCGTCGTTGAAGTTGTGTTGGAAGAAGCGCTTTGGGGGCTGCGGTAGCGAAGGACTGGTCCGTCTCGTGGGACATTTCCGCCGGCCATTCAGCGCCTCCGTCTCGGTCTGTCCCATTTCGTCTGTCTGCACTTGATTTCTTTGACAACCTCATTTACCTTCTTTTTCTGTTTTGTCTTCTGTCGCAAGAATTCCAGTCTGTCTTTACCAAGTAACGTGGTGCACTTTTGGCTCAGCGCCTTTTTAGTTCCTCTCGGAATTCGGAATTGTCGGAATGTCGGGAATTCTCGTATTATTAGTTTGGATTATTCCTCCAGCGTCCCATCGAAATTCGAAATTTCCACCACTGTCAACAAAAAACATTACATCGTTTCAATCGGGTATTTGCTGAAGAAAGATGCCGAATATAATAATAATTTTACTGTAAAAAAAAACTTGACAACTACTTTTAAAATTTCATCTTTATCTATTTTATCAAAGTTTAAAGTTCCATAGCATATCTTCATAAGTAATGAAATCATTTTTGATCTGAACTGAAACAAAAACGTGGATCCACAAGATCTGGGATCCACGTGAAGCACAATGCGCATTTATTACGTTTGGCGTGCTTTCATGCGTCGGTTTGATCGTATTGTGGATTTGTAGGCACAGACTCACAGGCAAAAGTCGTACTCAATTAACTCACTGGATCTGGAAGTTGCACATCAGCTCAGTATTGAACTTTTATTCATTTCTGTTTCTGTGAGTTGTAGGTTATTAGGTTGAAGTGTAGTAGTACTAAAGCTGTACATAGTTCCTTACTTTTCAAAATTATTGTTGCATTTGAAAAATAATTGAAAAAAATATTGAAGTAAAAAATTAATTGATTGGGTTGGGGTTTGGGTATTTTTTGTAATTTGTTATTTGTTTTTAGTCAATCTCCTATAACCGTGTAACCAATAATAAATTATTGGACTAGACTGACTTGACTGACTGATTGGTAATCGACAAAATAAATTAAAAAATTAAAAAACCCATAACTAACTACTTTATTTAACGGTGTTTTTTTCAAAAATATTTAGTGAACTTACACAGCATAATAATATTCTCATGTATCTACGTCTGATTTGATATGCCAACGTCCACTGGATTTAAATTAATACACTACGCACTACACTATATTTTATTTTATGTACAAATAAAATAATAATGGTGCAATGTGCAATATTATTAAATTATTTTGTTCACTGCACGGAGTGAATGGCTCCACAATAAAGCTACACTCACACTGAAACTTTACTGCGGAAAGTTGTAAATTAAATAATGTAATAATAATATCACTTGAACTGTGTAGTCATTTAGTAGAGGAAATCAGTTGGGTTTTTGCTTCGTTAGAATATCATGATTTGAAGTAACTAGCTTTTAACTCTACTAGCTCACTTTCGTGCTTATGAGCCGCTCACCGCAAACTAGCGACTGCCACCCTAACAAATGCAACTAATTTTGTAGGCAATATAATCTAGTGACTAAAATGAATCTAAGGGAATCGTAGAATCCTAGTCGCATCGTTCTGGTGGCAAATGGGCACATGGATATAAAATGAGATAGAAAATAAATAAATTAACTAAATTGTGATGGGCACGCAATCCGTCCTGACTTGCAATAATAAATCAAATAAATATGAGATTGTGTCACATTACACTCATTTCGTCATCCACATTCTAAATCCACGCAGAAGGAGATATGATCAGCAAATGATGAAGTACTTTTTTTTAATACGCCATTATGCTCCCATTCATTTATTCCCAGTCGCAAGAGAAAGCACTAATAAAGTCTCCAACTCTTCTGCCTTTTGTCACACCGTCACAAGTCAGTTAGGTTTGGACAGGCGCTAATGCTGGCCAATTACTTTTATTAGCAATCACATAATAATATATTTATCGGTAAGTCCCTTGTACTTGTATACCAACAGCTTGCAAAATCAATTTACTATTTACACAATTAAATATGCTAGTGCTACTACACGTCAGTTTTTGACTTTGGACTTTCCACCCACAACTTACGTTGAGAATTTATCGTTTGTGATTGTGATTAGATTCTGCGTGGATAAAATGCTGTTGGTCAGTTTTGTTATTTGACGTGATGCAAGCGTGCAAGAGTATCAATCACCTGTTTTTTCAGTCTATTACAGCAGAGCTAAATAAACGTATTTAACGAATGGGGAGATTTGATATGAAGCATTTAATTTTCAGTGCTAATGCACGGTCACACTAATTATGCACAACTGACACGTCACACGGCGTAATCGATGCCATATGTTTTGACTAATTACGGGAAAATGACACTAAATTCATTCCACTCATTCACTTCCTCTCATCGCTTCCATTCTGCATGTAATACCCTCATTCTCATTACGTGATCACATGCATACTTACACATGAATAAATGCGATATGAAATTGGCCCAAATAATCTATTCTGTGTCAGCTTTTAATGAAAGTGAGAGAGGCCTCATGGTGATAATTAATTGTAGTTAATTGTATTTCTGTATGCATTCTCTGTTAGCATCACTCTTGTTGGGGATAATAAATGATTTTGTGGGAAGTGGGAAGGTGCGTAAAAAGTAATAAAAAGCCATTGACGAGTGTCTGAAAGTGAGTTAGTCGTTGCGTGAGTGTGACAGCGATTTGAAGGAATGCTGTGGGAACTGGGATGCTTATCTCATCAAGAGAGACGAGTTCTCCGTCCACCTATTTTTATAATTAACTATTTATCCTTATCTTGTCACTATTCCAGACTCAATCATCAAGTTTTACTTTATCATTCAACGCACTTACATCATGTTTACTTGAATACAATCACAAATCCAACTTCTCCTTCAGCTTATCGTTACACACTAAAAATCCCCTCAGAAAAATGAAAGATTCTGATGTTGTCAAAAGGGAGTAAAAACTTTCCTAATCGTATCTGTTGTAGTGGGTCGTAATGCAAAGGAAGGAGAAGTGATGCTGCCAAAGTAAATCTTTGGTGGAATTTCATTTTCTTGATGGAAAGTGGAATGACTCTGCATAAGAGACAGAAGGATAAATGCATAAAAATATAAAAATTGGGACTGGACTTTGTCTTGATTCATTTGCACAAGTAATTTCCTTTTGTGAAAATATTTCCTTTCCAGCTCTTTTAAAAACTTGCCACCATTCAGATTAAAGGTTCTAATGAAAGGATGCAATGAGATTGTGTAGAAAAATAGCGAAAGTATTGCATGCAATGTGTCCTCTATTCCGAATGGCTTCTCTACCACTGACATTATCACCCTCCTTTAACATTTCTATCAAACATCTCAACTATGTTTGAAAAAACAGTTGATTAATGACTAATTAAATACAAAACTACGACTACAATCTGTAAAACGTTTTCTGCTACGATTGTGTTTTTGAAAAATGGTCAAATGGTGTAAAGTACAGTACGTGGGGAAATTGTTTGGGGAAGTGCAAATCACGCTTTGTTCGGCTGTGTGAGCACGTGACACGGGGAATCATTCTTTGGGCCACAATTAAGTGCTGAGCAGTGCCAGCGTGATGACTGGACTCGGTCAAAAGGTGAAATGAAGTGTGGCCAGTTTTCCGTTGCATCACAAAAGCAACAGTGGACGTGGTTGATAAAGTATTGAAATAATTTTCCTCTTGTGCTCGAGATGAATGATAAGGAAGGATTTGCGCTGATCGAAGACGAAGGAAGAAGGCTTGAAATAGTGCGAGAAGTTAAGTTGGTGCATTTAATTTTATTAATTCACCAAGAAGGTTGCTTGATTTCTAAGGGAAACCTAATGAAGCAGCCGCAAGAGAATCGGAGATAAAAGCCAAGTTAGTCTGTCATGTGTGTGGTCAATGGACTGCGACATTTAACCCAACTGGCGTCTTCATGACCGACTATCGCACTTTAATAATCTTATCAATTTTATATCTGCTTCACTAAATTTCCTCTCCACTACCATTCCGTAGCAAGGCAACGTACAACTAAAGTTATTATCATCTCCTGGCACTCCTGCGTATTTTTAGATGAAAGTAGGTGTACTCTTAGTTATACAGACGTGAAATTCATAATAATATTATCTTTTCTGTTTCCAAGCTAACATGTACTGGCATTTATTATAATGCGTGTAATTAAATCGAACCGTCTAAGTTTATAGTAAATTCACTCTATAGTAAATAGACACCGTATTTAAAAACGACTTGACGGTTCGTGTCTTTACGAAAGCTCAATTGATGGCTACTTGCCTTTCCTTGATTTCCTCCCATGCGCTCGTGTCAAGTGCAGATAACTCGCAGGGCAGTTCAGTGCAAGCTAAATAATTCATAAAAAATGGAGAAATGGGGAAATCGTATTTTTTTAAAATTTGCTGTTGATTTGTCGATAGTCGATTTTCGACTACAACCCTTTGACTTGTTGCACTTATAGTGTATGTACGCATGCATCCATAGAATTGCATTGCCACGAACTAAAACTTGTTTATTCTGCTTTTTTGCGATACAGAAAAGCGTCTCTTCACTCAAGGAAACTTTATTTGGGCTTCTATCCACCACATACGCACATGCATGCTCCCCATAAAAAATACATGAGCTAAGGTCGTTTTTTAAATTGTAAATCATCCCACACTTTGGTTGTAGATTATAGAAAAAGGACTAAAAAATTAACATCTCCGTAGCGTCCTTGTTCTTGTTATGGAATAGTGACTAAAATAAAATAAAATAGCAGCATTACTATTGCTTGAAATGACCAAAGTGCGGTGGTAGGGGAATAGATGTTGTGAAGAGGACGAACAGTTTCAATAGAAAATGAATACTCATCTTCATAAATGGGAAATTAGTTTTGTTTGGAGTGAATTAGCTGAATGACTGAATGGCAATGAGTCTGGGAAGATCTACAGTTAGAGTACAAGTTACAAGAAGTGTGGAAGCAAAGTGCGCACAACTTGTACCGTAATCTTTTGCATCCTTGCCAGTGAAGCCAGTGTGTGTGTTGCCATGAAGACAGCGTCTTTTATCCGGGAATTTTCGTATCACATCGTAGCGGTGCTTACACGGGAGCATAGGCCGGAGCATAGCAGGTTCTTAAGCG
>JAQFZC010001783.1:0-26938 GCA_034695205.1 Dicyrtoma fusca | reverse complement strand
ACTGGTACTAACTATCAAAGTAGCTGAAGGAACTGCCAGGTACTGGTACTCTCAATTTCAGGTATTGGACAACACTATATTCCTGTGACAATAAAAGTGACTGTTGTGAGGCTTATAAAAAGATAATGAGACTTTTCTACTTGTTCCTTAGATTTTTTTTCTCTCTTCTCTCTCTCTCTCTCTTCTCCCTTGTCACGCTATTACCAGACTAGAAACGCTTTTTAATTAGTAACCTACAAGACAGTGACAGAATAAAATAAGAGTAGATAGGTAATATTATTTATCATCAAGTTGAGAGTTAAGAGACTTGACGTTAGATTATTTTGCCTTGAAGTTGAGGCTGCTGAAGGAACTACAGTTCTTACAGTGTGTAATTATAATAATTTGAACTATTCATCATTCCTCCTGTGCTGTGTGATGCCCTTATGAATATAGCTATAGCTACTATGTATCTGTGCTACACAACTCTAAAGACCTAAGATAATTATAAACTTATTAGCCACACGTACGTAGGCGATATGTACACTCTGTAGTGATTATCATGATAAAATAAAACGAATCATTATTAAATCCTCAACGCTTGTTAATTATACTTATACTGCTATTAGGCATTAGGTACTTTTTCTATTCTTGTTTCAACTAACTGTACGAGTCGACCTACGTGTCATACAAGGTGTATATTTTCCATATAACCAGTGTCTAGATGTAGACTGGTGTAAATTATATATATACCTATCTGTAGTGTTGATCTGTGGATTAAATTAATATGAAGTGACGTAGTTAGGTATGCATCTATATGTACTACAGTTGTTACACTTCTCCGTCTATGAATAGCGTAATAATGTACATAAATACCAACCGTTTTCTACTGACATTCCCATTGCTTATACTTGATACTTTGGCTGGCGTAATGCGTGTGTCTGAGATAGTGTGTGTGTGTGTGTAATCGGTGATAATCATAATCGTGTGAACCTTCAGGTCTACAAACAATGGACGGGATATACATTGAAACTTGAGAGGAAATCCGTATTCCTTTTTTCCACCTCCGTGTAGGCAGGCACATCTTATTGAAATCGAAATTCAATTGTATTTATATTTTCCTTTTTATTTCTTGTCTTTCTCTCTCTCTCTCTCTCTCCTTCTTTTGTACAAATCCCAATTTGCTTCACTCTCCCCATTTAGTAATCATAAGTACCTAATAATCCTTCATCCTACTCATTGAGTAAGTCTATTTTTTTTATCATAAGAACAATATTTGACTTTACTTACCTACACTTACAATAATACTTGAGTACACGCCTTCTCGAACGATTTCAATTCGCATTTGCAAATTTCAAGTTTATTTTTATCATTTAAGCATAACTAATATTCTCTGATGTATTCATACTCTCTAGATTGTACTATGTATTGTATCCGTGTGTTGGGTGAGTTTTCCAAGCAGTACACACTTCCGATCCTATCTGTACTTTTTATAATGTTACTCCCTACGAGTAAGTAGGTTCTTCAATTCTTTAATTCAATTCAATTTCAATCCTACAATTACAACAGCTAGTCGTTTTTTGCTATTTTGCTATTTACTATGCACGTAGCAAAGAGGTTTAGTCCTAATAATAGTAATTAATTTGTTTTATTATGCTATGTACCGGTCGCAGCGTACTATTTATTATTCTATTTGGGGTAATGGATGCGCCGTGGTTCTGTAACATGAAACTTTGAGACCCCTTTTTAAGGGCAGTTACACGCATGTGGCCTCGGCGTGTGTAATTAATAAATTATTTAACATTAAAATCAGAACACGCGCAGGACATGGTTCCCCTGCGTAGTACGTGAGTAATTATTAAATGATGAGGTAATAATAATTATTTTAAACTGTTTTGTACACATGGGACCTGACAGTCAGGACAGAGCAGAGGCTTATTGTTTGTTGTGGGTGACAGAGATAAAATATGATTGTAAAATTGACTAGTTTTCTCATCATTTGAAACGCTTCGCTCGATTACAGCCATTGTTAGTGCCTTTAGCTCTGTGACTGCAACTTTATTGAAAAGGATGTTTAAATAATTACTGGTACTACTTATGTACCTGCTTATCTGATGTATACCTTTTGTATACTAATCCAAATTTTAACCGTTTTGTACAGTACACATTTGAAGCTATTGTATAACCAGAAAACCAACTGAAAGCAATTCCAATCCCCAAGCGGATACATAATGTATAATTGAGTATGGTGAATGAGTACTGTTTGTATGTGCATAGTACATATGTAGTGGCCCTATGGTATCCCATTCTTTACCTTTACATTAGAAGTAGGTATGTGTATGCCTAACTGTAGAAAGAACTTTTGTGAAGCTTAGTATGTACGTCCTTGTTTACATTGGAATATTCATAATTGGAAAATATACGAGTTGATCAAATAAAGGGAGAGTTGTTACAATACAAAAAAAAAAGAGTAAAAGGGGAAAAAAATCAAGTTGTAGACACGGAGAGTAGAGAGTAGGTTATTTGTAACTGTCTGTTTTTCTGCTCGTTAAGAAGTACTATGTATATACCTGTTATAAGTTAACGTAGAAATTGAAATTGAAATTGAAATTGAACGCATGCAGCCTTTAGTTGGCTTGAGACTTGTTGACAGCGGCAGCGGACAGGTTTAGGTCTTATTAGATTAGGCACAGATAGTACACTAATGTATGCATGTGCTGTATATTTATGACTTGGGGGGAGTGGAGAAGCAATATATGGGCTCAGTGTCAAGTCCCGGACACAAAAGTATGAATGACCGACATTTGAACTTAACATATATAAAGGTATATCAGTACGATCACAATCACAATCCATGAACACCTGTGTATGTATGTATGTAGTCTGTACTGTGTGGAGAGTTAAATTTAAAATTTAGGTTTCGTTGTGGAAATTAGGATGAATTAAATTCTGTGAGAAAATATTGGAGGTTCATGTAAGTATGTTTGAAAACATATACAAACTCATGTATGTACGTATATAATGAAAAAGATAGTTGTGCACATAATTGAGTGAGTCATCGTGGGCCATTCCATTTACTTTTACACACACTTGCCACAAAAGGAGCAAAAGGTAAACGTGGTGGACGCGGACAGTGAGCTACGTATTTATGAAGATGTAATTCTTTCTTTTCTTGTACCGGCTTGACTTGGTTCTCAAGTATTAGATAGCCAGAGCTCGAGCTGCAGACGACGATGACCTATATGTATGATCAGGACGCAAGTGCAGGTAAAAATACGTTGAGGATTTCATGACACACTTGTTTATGGTGTCATTTTCGATTTCGATTCATTGCCAAGCCCAACGAATTGAAGGAGCAAAACAAACTCTGGGTCAAACACAAACACACACAATTATACGAGAGTGAATGTCATACGAGAAAACACTCTCTCATATCTCTTCCACTCACAGAAATAGATGCGTGGCCCATTCAACTAGTATTATTATTCATTAATAAAATCTAGGGAATACCCAAGAAAAGGTGGTCTCACGGTAGTAAAGATAACAAGGGATAGTCCACTATTGTGCATTCTATCTTGGTCTTTGGTCTGGGTCGACGATAAAGGAATTTTATGTCTCCTTAATGTACCATACTCAAATTACTGTGTCGGAGGGACCCATAGACGGTGGAGGACCTAATGGTTGCATTAAATCATTAAAATAAAGCAAAATCTTTTGTAAAGTACTCGTGATTTTAATGAGTCACTCTTTGTCGTGTTTACAAACATGGCTTTGCTGTAACTGTCATAAAGTACAGGACAAGTGTAGTTTTTCCTTTTAGTATAATATACTACCAAGTCAAGCTCTCAAATTGTCTGATGGCTATCACTTCTTTTAAACCTAAAATACTTTCAGAGCTATTAAAATTAATGTGGATGTACTGTAAGAAAGATCTTACGAGGCAGTAATAGTAACGACGGCATTACACATTGCACCAATATCTATCATCGACCATCCTAACCGATGTTAGCCGATGACAATTAAGCTGGATGATGGAATCGACAAAAGATTTTAGTCGAGATTTTTATCACACATTTACTTTGATTAGCCAACGATAAGATATTCGTAAATGTCATAACGCACGCAGCAGTGACATGGAATAGGGATAGATGATAGATCTTAAAGGATGTGTGTAGGGGAGCTGGCCATTTTTATGATGAGATTGCAGCTCCTGACACATCAATGAAATATTGACAAATATTTGGTTGAAATGACATTTACTCGTAGAGATACAGATTCGTCACACGTGGGTATCGCAATCAGAATAAATCTGCATGTAAGTACACGAAGAATTAATATTGTACTTAATTTTTCGTTCATTTTGGATTTGGAAATGTTAATGTGAAGTGATAATGACAGTGGTGTTGTTCACGGTGTTGGTGGGACAGTCATGGCGGTCGTGGATTCGTACTGTGAATTACATACAAGATTCGTGTGACTTTCATGACATAATAACATCGTCACCTCCACAATCAAGACCAGTTAAATATATATGTAAGTATAGGCAAACGGCACGGTTTGCGCTGTGATGGTCTAGTACACGCTCTGAAATATCAGAGCCGCATTTTTCTCATCTCATTACAATGAACAGACGGAGACAAAACGGAAATAAAGATTTTAAGTTTAGCATTGAATCTTTTCCTTATTAACTCCCAGCGGCAATAGTGAGCTCATTTTGAACAACTCTGCTGAGCTAACGAAGTGAGTGAGTGAATGAGTGAATGATTGAATGATGTATTGTAGGTACCTATACCTATACGCATTTATGTATGTATGTATATGGACATACTGACCGTATAAGCAACGTCAATCAAGGCAAACACAATGCATTGCGTCTGTCTGGACTCTGACCTAAGTACCATGGCAGAGAGTCGTGAAACTTGACGTAATGCAATACAATATTTATTTAGGAAGAAAGTCAGAAAGTTGTTTACAAAAATGAGCGGTGTAGCTTTACAAAAGTTCCAAGTATTAGCTCCGGTCGATGACGATAATACTAAGCTTTTCATGGTAAATTAAGGAGACTCATATAGACTATAACTATATATGGGTATGAGCATTAATTTATGGTGTGTAGTTGAACTGATGTTACAAAAATGCGTTCGTTAGCTTGTACACACCTAGTAATAGGTACATAATGTACCAACAAAGCTATAATGACACGGTATAAAAGCGATTTACTTGACCCATCTTCTGTATTTTTATGATTCCTTCAATTTCAAATTCACCCAAGTATACGCTTGCAGTTCTGAGAATTAGTATCGTTTGTTTGCAATTGCATCCTTTGCACAGGGGTTTTTTTGGTACAGAGTTGGAGATATTGCAGATAAATAAGATAAAGAGATCACTTTCAAATCCAAATCAAATGTAACATCTCACATCAGCTTCGTCCGTTTTCATTTCTTTTGTGCGTGTCCATACTCCGTACGTGATTGCAAGTCCTCCGGCTGTGCCTGTGGTATGAGAATAAATTAAATGTTGCGTTTGTTCGGTAGACACACACACACACATTTAGGAGACGTGCTTTTGGTCGTCTTGGACACATGAAAAAGCAAATTCCTACAGGTAGGTAGGTACCTATACGTATTTACTCAAGATCAGTATACGCATTCATCAATAATGCACGACTGACTGCCTTAATCTACAGTCATCCCGTTAGCTTTAAGTGCAGATGCTGTACGGTAGGCTATGCATCATATAACACATCCCCTGAGTTATGATGACCATATGAATTAATAAACCACAAAGTATTACCATTTACTTTCGCCAAAAAGTTACTCTTTAACACTCTGTATAGGTATATCTACTGCCCATCACCATGACCATACAATGATAGTATATAGTTCCTATGACCAAAGGAATATACAATGGCTGCTGGTTTACAAAATTTGCTTGACTAATTCAGTGATTGGAAAAGTGATTTTTCGCACGCTATCAACACCACACACAGCACAGGGGTTTGTCATCTTATCCTCATCACTGATTTGTATCCTTTGCTTTTAAATTATGGATGCACGCGTACGAGATTTATGGCGTGTGTGTGTGTATATATATTTACAATTTGTTGATTTACATTTTTTTTCCAAGTGGGACAGAGCAGACTAATTGTGAATTGAAAGGAAAAACCTATTGCTGTAGGGTCGATGGATATTCTATTTCTGATGTATTAAAAGTTTTCCAATGCACATAGATAATGATTGCAATTAGGATTCTAATATTGCTTCTTTTACCGCGTCGCATACTGCACAACAATACAAGCCTCGAAGCTCTTTATTGATATCGATTTGAAGAAAAAAAATAAAGTATTGACAAACCCTGAAGCGCAGAATAAATAATTGTCTGTCTATAGTCGGCAGACGTAGTGGAGCTTTTAATATTTGTGTTTGAATTTCAACAGCAACGTTGATTGAAATAACATTTTTGCAATCGCCACAGTATAATAACTAAAACATTCTTAGTCAACGAATGTAACATTTTAATGTATGCACAAGCTATAAATATAAATATAATAATAAGAGCCAAATCAAAATACAAAACGATGACCACCAACGCTGCTGCATCAAAAAATAAGTAATAATTTTATTCTTGTTAGCGTGGCCAAGAGAATTAGCATAAGCAGCACCACTTATGTGCTTATAATGTACATACTTTGCATTATTGCGATGTGCTAAGCTGAAATACTATAATGAATTTTAATTGAACTACTTGAGAAAAAAAACCATGGCTTAGGGTTTGTCTTCTCAAGTGTATCGCAGACAGACAGTGCATAGTACTAAAGGTATTTACTTGACATAGGAATTTTTGGTCTGAACTCCATGGTGAGTGCACCCATATTCATGCATGAGGAATAATAAAAACTAAACTAAACTAGCCGGCTATGTCGACTTGGAGTCTAATGACCAGCCGACAGCATATCGTTGGACATTGTACCTATAAGTCAAATCTGATCAATGACAAACACATATACACATTAATTATATATATACATGGATTTGAAGCAGCTTATGCTTATACATGGACACTAGATTATGTACCTACCAACTTACCTTACACGCCGTACGGTACAGGGGAACTGTCTCGAGGTATATAATTTTTGCCATTCAGACATAAATTTTTGATGTGTATACATAATTATTACGCGAAGTTTGTGGAGATATAAGAAAAAAAAATTAGTTATGCTGCCGCGTTGTGAGCATTAACAAGGGAAAATGTGAAATCGTCTTGTATATTATACGGTCATTACAGATTTTCCTGCCAAATCCCAATCGGCACGTAACCTTATACATTTAAAAGGTAATATAGGTATATGTATGTTTCCATGTAGACGTCGCCATTGCATTGTAGTTTGTATACTTGAGGCTATCGGTAATCGACTGCTTAATTTAGTTTACGCATAAAGTCTCAAATATCTTTTTAGGTATTAAGCCGTTACCTACCGTAATTTTGACTGAGTGCATATAATATGAATGCTCGTAGAGCAACGTAGGTAGGTGTGCTTCAAAGGTATTCTCATTATTCCAAAGTTTTATGAGATCTGCGCACACAATTTAATGGTCTAGGAATTATGAACGGAGCTGCAAATTACGTTTTGTAATTGTAAAAATACATTCTCCCAAGAACAACCACAGTGGGGATGGAGAGTCTCATGAAATTCAAGCATCTTAAAAGCAGACATATTTATAGCCACAACTCAGTAGCTTCTGACAAACGGAAACATTGTTCATGTATGGAATTTTAGTGTGCGTTCAAGTCAAATGATTGCAAAGGTATATGTCTAGGTATGAAAGAAGGACATATTTATTCATTCTTATAGTGCTTGTGCATTCATTCGTAATTTTTGACTCTGTAATCCTCACATTATTCAGTATTACGTGTGGCAGGCATACAAAGCTACATAGCTGTGGTAGACTAAGGCAGTGACAGTCCAATTTGTACAATATTGACTCGTACTCTTTATTTATACACATAAACACACTTATCCCCTTCTTTTTTCTTTGACTCAGTCAGCACTAACCATCAAATCAACACTATAGTCGATGAAGTATTAAGGTGGGTAGTTTTCGTAAGTATAAGTAATGATAATGATGATGCTATAGCGGTATAGTGTGTAGTCAAGCTTCTTTAAGCTTCTGAATTGCTCTCAAGTCAGTCGTTTGTAAGTAGTTTACCGTCTTTGAGGACTTGAGGAGCCAGTCGTAAAAAACTATTTTTTGCAAGTTTCACTTTGTATTTCGTCGACATCATGCTAGCAATAAAAACCACACATCAAAATTCCACGTAAATAATTTTCCGCATAAATATTAGCCATAAATAAATACTAATTTAATAAACAACTCGAACGATGCAACGCCACATGATGTATGTATGTAGGAACATGCACAGATAATTTCGTGAGCTATTTCCATCCAGTTTGTCAACTTGTGTGTGTGTGCAGATTGGACTCACTTGGTATTTATTTGCGGGAGATTCTTTGCCAGAGTGACAGTCATCACAAAAGTGTGTACATACATAACTATGCAAGCAAAATTCAACATTTCTACAGCTGAATTTTTGCACCTCCAATCCAACATCAATATTTTATTTATTATACAGACTTGATATAATTACCTGTTTACCACCTGCACGGCTCTCTGCTCTGTACTTTATGATATATTCCCATAGTCTCACTCACATGCTTAAGTTTCTTGACCATTCAAATTTAAAATTTAATCAAAACTATACTGTTAGATATATATCAAAGCATCCGTGTATGGGCATCCGTGTTACAGTATCAACATCGACCAAAAAAATCTAATCGTCAAAATAAATTACATGTTCATATTACTGATATCTGTATAAACAATTTGGCAAAATGATGCAAGTACGTGTACGTATATAGCTATCAGTGAAAAAAGGAAAGTGCAGCTGAGCTGATGGTTATAAAACTATCACTATAACTACATTACTACCACTGCATAGTCAGGCAATGGACGGCAAACTTGATTATCTTAATCCAGACACACACGCACGTCCCTGCCATGTAATTGTAATGTCATTGTATTTGTTTTACTTGAGACTTTACGGAAAGATACGGATAAAACTGATGTTGTTTAACTAGTAAGTTTCTGTTTAGGATAAAAATTAAGGAAAACTATCACTGATACTACGGCTCTCACAATTGACTAGGAATGACTGCTAGCATGTACATACTATGAGATGCAAACTGCATTTTCAGAAACGTTACAGATTCTGGTTTTTTTGAATCAAAATGCATATTATGCATTGATTTAAATGTAGATTTGCACTGTATCTGTGTAATTAGATAGACAGCCAACAACTGCTCAATTTTACTCAATCTAAATTATATTGCCTTTAACGTGGGCTTTCACGCATGCATACTATAAACTATAAAAAAAAATACAACAACACTCTGCCCGAGTGCATCGATGCAGTTGTAAATGTAAATCTGGTCACTGCACTGTACATACATATATGTGTACTAAAGCTACATCAGCGCAAACATGATTAAATTAAAAATATGAGGTACGTAAGCGTAATTATGGATCGGTATGCACATTATATGTATTAAATGGAAATTTGAATGCAAATTGAATTGTAGAAGATGTGTTTTTTCGTCCTATCAGGAGTAGGGCAGGTTGTGCGTAGAATATAAAAATAATTGGAGTTAAAAAAAAAGATTAAGTGGGGAAGTAAGATGGAGGTAGTCAGGAACACGACAAGACACGAGTACGAAGGAACAACATGATTCAAGAGATTAAAAGTGATCGACAATCAAGAGCAGAGTGATTTGTAAGAGCGGGGCAGCAACAATAATAGCAATTACAAAAAAATACAGATATCTGCGCTCACTTGATATCTTTTAGTATGTGAGTGAGAAGGGAAACCGGAAATAATGTTTGACTTCTGGCCTCTCGTTCACGACATGTGTAATAAGTGAATTGTATTGTATATTATGCACTCATGTCTACTCCTTGTGTTGAGCTTTTATCTGTAGCCGTGTTGGATGTTTTATTTTGTTTTTTTCTTTCTTCGTCTTCTTCTTCATATCCCACTGCTCTTATTTCTCCTTCACTTTCAGTATTTCAATGGTAGACGATGCAGTGCAATGTGGATATGGATAGATTTTGTTCAAAGGCAGACAATTTTACATCCTTGTGAAAGTAAGACTGATTATGTTTTTACTGTATCATTTCGTACACTGTCAGTCCGTCCTGATAGGGAAATATTTATATCTGTGTGGCATCCGTAGTAGCTCTTTTACGATTAGCTGCGTTGTTGCACTCATAAAATTGTATGATCTATCTCACTTACAGTCATTATAGTTCAACGAAAAGTACGCCATTCCAAGTTTTTCAATTAAAAAAATCTCTGTTCGACTTTACATGTGGTGTCATACCCTTTGGTTTCAAAAACTATGTACGACGAACGAAAAATCATTAACACACTAATTGCTCCAATTTTTGCTACAAGCCCGTCCAAGAATGGCCCTTTGTTCCTGAGTGTACTTGGAAGTGAATGGAGTCGTGAATTAATTTATGATTATGAAGGAAGAATAAAACAATTTATTTTAATTTTAAATGTTCAACTCCAATTTTATTAACACTTGAGGAGGAACACACACACAAGTCATTTGGCGGAGGTAATTATATGACTGCAATTCAAAGAATAATTTACGGGGCACTCTACAACACAAAATGAGAGACGTTAACAATTATTAAGGATATTAACTTTGTTCGTAGGTGGACTGGGATGGGGATGCATAGAAAAAATTGTATGTATACATGAGAAAGCTAATGAGGCAAAGTAAAACAGATCGCTCGCTGTGCACAATTCAAGTCTATGAACATGGAATCGCCAATTGCAAGTTTGCAATCATGGCTTTTTAAAAAAAGAAAAAAAAGTTGGTACATTACACTTTCCGAGACTCTAGTCTGCACGTTCGTAGTACATTTCAAGTTTTCCACTGAAAGCTTTTGATTGAACTTTCCATTTCATTTTAAAGATCTGTAAGACGTACAATGTGAGTATGTACATACAGTTAGCAGCTAAATACTTACGACCGTAGACGGCGTACATTCCTACTTTAAGCTTTTGGAAGATTGCGAGTTTTTACGTTCAGTTCCAATTTGAACAATGCTTTATATAGTTTTGTTATATTTTGAAATTCAATGAAAATTACGCAAAAGAAATTAACTTTATTTCATTTTGGTAATTCGGGCTGTCCCTCTCTATATATAATTAGGTGGTGGTCGATAGAATTTTTTTTATAACTTGGATTACGCAGTACGTACTTACAGTTAGTATCTACTAATAGTATGCTCCAATGACTTGACGTTCCTCAAATTGCGTAAGCATTAGTAGTTTAGTAATTCCAAAATCAGTAAAAAGCAGCTGATTGCAACTGCCCACGTGATTCGTCCCTAAATTCAAAAAAGTCGTGCCGATGGCTCGGGAAGACATTTTCAGCTTTAATTGCAATTACAAATTAGAACTGCTGCAGTGCGTAGTGTAATCTAATTAAGTTTCAGCATTGCGTTCGTGGGAACTAGTGAAATTAATAACTGTCTCTAATTAGGTGTACGTTATAGTAACGTGTTGCTACCGCAGATGGTAAAAACGCGGTTGAATCTTGTCGCTGATTGCCTAAATGTTGTGTGTGTTGATTGTGTGAACTGTGAAGTTGGTCTTTGTTCCATTGAATTGAAGGCTTGAAGACAGTTAAATAAAGTAGGAAAAAGTTAGTGATGGTGAGAAGAAATTCGGCGTCGGAATGTGGGTGTCCAAGAGAGCTTGATTGTGATTTGCTTGGCTGAGCATTATTGTTGTTGATCTTTGAATCATGAGGGAGAACACTATCAACAATTGAGACTGAGGCACGTGGTTGAATTTTGCTTGTCTTGCCTCGTCTATTTATTTCCTTTTGAAAGCCATTTCCGTCTTTCTTTCATTGACCATTGACACATGGTTCATAATAAATAATGCGTGTTTTCAACAACTACTATATTAGTACAACACACTGCAGAGCGTCCAAAATTTATGTTAGGCTCCCGCGTGTGGTTATACTTTTTAATTTTTATTAATTGCACAGAGGTAATCCAAAACGTCAAACGCTGTATACTTTACTGATAGACTTGAACGCCTTTAGTGCTGATAAACCATAATCATGCCCCCATACTAAAAAAAATGTGATTTCTAACATTTAAGCCAAAGGAAGGAACCTTTTAGCTGTTGAGACTGTGTTCTATATGGTCATAAAAGATATATGTTCTCTCTCGAGAATTAAAGTAAGATCACAATTAATGTTTAGCAGAAATATTTCGTGCAGCGGTAACTTATACGTAGTTTTGTCTGTTGGAGATATGGTAGTTTTTCGTAAAAGTAATAAAAATGATTTCAAGCTTTATGCCTCCGGAAGTTTTTTGATTCAACCATTAATTTTGACTTTTATTTCTATAATTTGTCCAGGTGGAACAGCAGAGAGATGGAGTCAAGGGAATTCCTATCCCAAGTTCTCAGCTCAAATCCCTTCATCCTCATCAACGTAAGGAAGTCTCTAGTTGAGGAGATTACTGATTAAAATAAATTTTATTTGAGGTTTTTATGTATACTCTAATTATTTTACCTTGCTTTAGTACTAATGTATGTCATTAATACTTGAATCACATATTTTTGCGTCATTCTTTATGGAGTAGGATGTCTACAAATGTTTAAGGATTGTTTACAGTTTTTGCCTTGAAACAAGTGTCCAAAATAATGGAGGGTTTTATAATTTATTGACCACATTTTGTTTTGTAGAAATCGCCGAGTTTCGCCTGCCAAAGAAACTTTTGACTACTCAGGTGGATTCCCTCAGGGCTTTGCCCAGGGTTTACCGACATTTGACTTCACAGGACCTATGCCGTCTGCTGGTAAAATATACCTTTTTTTAATTATTATATAAAATGTTAGAATGCTTTATTGTTGTTAGTACTTTTATTCTTCGTTAGTTTTTTTTTGGCAAAATATTTTCCTCCATTAACTATAGGTATGTTAGAATCATCGTTCATCGTTGTAAGTTAAAGAGTGAGATATCTCCATTAGTAAACCCTTTTTTAAAAGTGTACTGGTTATTTTATCCTGGCCTAGGCTACTGCATACTGCTACTGCAATAGTCCTTTGTAAGTACTTAACGACAGTAATAAAACTTAATAATGGTTTTTATGCATGTAAAATACTTTGTATTATGTATGCACGTTTATTACAGTAGTGTGAATGTTGAATGTCATGGGATTTGATGGAAACACACGCGCTGTACCAGCGTCAATTTAGTTCATTATATTATGTTATTATGTACTTTACATATTTTATTTCACTTCACTTCAAGGGCTAGTTAATAGCTGTGCAGACAGTAGAAAACAAATGGTGACATCAAAAAAATTTGTGTCATGTTTTCACTATAATCTTGTTAGCTTTCATGCACAATTATTACATCATAATTCATAATTCATTGTTAATTTACATTTTAAGACATTAAAAAATAACGTGGCAACTAACTAGCAACGGAAAGACTCCACTTTTTTATTAAATTTTGCTACAGGGCAGTCGGCAGGGAGTCACATGTGCAAATAATGTCATAATAACACATCGTACTGTGTATGTTGAATGACGTTCTTATCACAATCTTAATGTGACTCTTTAATACGATTTTCCGAATTTTTATAATTCTAATTAGTAGACTAGTCTACAGTTAAAATACGGAATATGCATTGGCATTGGACTAGGTTTACATTTATGTAGTGCTATTCATATGCAGTTAGCAGCTGTAGTAGAAGTTATGGCGGAATTCAGCTTTATTGTCGCTATATACTAAATACATTGTCTGTACAATGGTTTTTTGATTTAATTTTTATTTATTTCATTCATATATAAATCATCATGCCCTGTAAATGCGGGAATGTAAGAGGTTACTTACTTGCTACTTACATTCCTTCGTATACAGCCTATTAAATACAGTAATGATGTACCTACATTACATACATTACATCATTACTGTTTCGTACAGACTTTGATCTTCATTGAGTCTAATTTTCCTATACTCATGCAGGTGAGCACAAAGAACAACAGCAAGCTGCATCTGAGTCTGAAAATGTTGGCTTTGTTCATGGTCCTCCGGATGGATTCCCGACACTAGAACAATTGGGAGGGAAATTTCCGAATTTCGGAGATTCTGTTGAGCACGCTTCCTCCAAGAACCATGATTATCGCCACCAACCCGCACCGCAAACTTCGAGTAAGATTTTGCACTAGTACTTCACTCATTGTTGAATACTACAACATTGACTCACTGCATGCTTTAAAACACTATAATCTAATAAAATATACACATTATGATTGTAATTGTGTTTTGCCCCTTCAATCAACACAATTCCAAGCGTAGATAGCAGGTTTTAATGACTGAAAATATAATTAATGAAGGCTCGTCATCACCTGAATACTCCAGAGAAGACGATGACGATTATTTAATGGGACCTGGTCCAAGCTCTGTAGAAAGCAGCCCTTCTCACAGAGTGCCAAGCAGAAATAATGGATATGTAGCACGACCACCCCCACCCCCTCCATCTAATTACCGAAGACAGCCCATCGGAAACGGTCAGCCTCCCCCTCATTTGTACAATCCATCAGCTCAAGCTTCCGGCAGTAGCCCTCACTCCAAATACCCGGGACCAGGGGGACCGTCACCCTACGGATACAAACCAAAGAAGCCCGTTTTACTCAAAATTTCTGGTAAAAGAAATCGACCGGGTTCAGAGGAGCTCCCAGAAGGTCCCCCAGTATTCTATGCACCGTCTCCGGACATGCAGTCATCTAGTCAACAACAACAGGTAATGCATTACTATCAGCAGATTGGAATATTAATGTCCTTCCTGGTTATAACGATTGATTCATTGCCCATGCTAAAACAGAGGCCTAATGAAAAATGAGTTCTTATGTACCTACATTAAGTCAGTACGAATCCGCCTCTGCAAAATGAAAGTAATTGCAAATGTATGAGATTCATAATCTAGTATGTCAACAATTATTTATTAGATTTGCAACGCGACCATGTAGGATGTCTAGCAGAGGTGATTGAGCAATGTAGAATTTCTCTGAACGAGATGAACTTTACCCCATTGATGCTTTATGGCAACGTGTGTAGTAATTAGGGTGCTTCAGGTTCTACGCATACATACATCTCCAATCGTCCAAAGTTTATATATAAAGGAAAAGGAACACATTAGCTCATTACGAGAATACATTATAATTGCAATTAAACATTGTGCCTTTTACAAATATTTCTCAAGCATGTAATGTCATCGTGATGGGAGACTGCTCACCTTCTCCGTACGTTAGATCATCTTTATGCTGTTCTTTTGAAATGTAATGGATACATGCTTTATCTGTACATGTGGCCTAACACGGACGTGAACGTGAGTCAGGAGATGTGATGGGATGAGAAGAAGAGATACATAGTATATAATATCCTTTTAAAAGCATCTTGAGAGGATTTGTATGTACCTACGGTTTATTTACCTCATTGTTGTTCGTCTGTCTCTTCTGCACAGTATGTGTATCTGTAGCTCTGTAGTACCGTCTTCGTCAACAGTAACCATATTGCATTGCAGTGGTGCTTCTCTAAACCAGTGTGTCAGTATATGACAGAGCAGGGTACTGGTGTAGTATGGTGTACTAGCACAGATATATATGTATAGGGTTGAGGTGACTGTACGACAAGCAGATATGGTTTTTTTTTATAAATTGCACAAATTCCTCATCATGATGTGGCAAGTGAGAAGTAAAGGCGTTTAGAATCAAATAATCAGTCATCTTTTTTCTTCCTTCACACTTGATGTATTGCTTCACCATTCATCATCATCTTGACTATCATCGGCTCACGATTTATGCTACAAAGCTCAATTTCAATTCCTCAAAATCAAAGAGTCTTAAATACAGATACTTAAAATACTGTACACATTCTTGTATCACTATGGATCTTGAATCTATAAATTTTAAACTCTTATCAATCTGTCTGAGACTTTGACTGGGAGATTAAACTTTTCAAGTTGTATGAATCGTCCATTTACAGTTTAAGCCTATGTGCGTACTGCGTACAGTACTGGTGAGGCTGGCACAATACTTCAGGATTATGTACTTGATAGTCAAGCCAGTCAAAGAAAGTGTTGGAGTATCTGGTGTAAATATTCTAATTGTATCTGTAATTATAATATATTGAATTTTTGTGATGACAGCTATACAAACCCATTAAGCTTGCTTTCTGTACAGCACTTCCAATTCTATTCAATCATATTTTCTTGTGCTTTACTATGTGATTATCCCAGTAGTATCCCACACATAAAACAGCATGTAAGTACGCAATATATTTTTAGTTTGGACATGCTGATAGCCACAGAACTTTGTTGCCAGAGCATAGTATAACATGCGTACTCGAATGTAGTTTCAATCTTTGTTGTCTTGTATACATACCTATGTCTTTGGTGTATGCATATTGTGATTTCAAAGTTTGGTATGATTGTAGGTACTCAGGTATTTATATACATGGTATGTAACTATCGCGAAAGTCAATAAATCAGAGTCACGATTTCTTCCGCAAACCAAACCAAGTTTATCACAGTAATTCTCCGTCCTCCCTCTTATCTGTATAGTATAGACGTCTTCAATAATTATTATGAGGATGTGTATCCACAATAATTGTGATTATAAATTGCATGAATTCAATTTAGGGGAAAACATCATTATTACCAACTTCTTGTTCTTCTGTCCCTTGGGGCGTGTGATTAAGATGTTGTGATTAAGATTTAACGAGAAGGAGCAAAAGTTAAAAGGGCAAAAGTTTCTTCCTGACTCGGAACACAAATTAAATTGATGGGGGTGTCTCAAATTAAGTTGTATGAGATTTTTGTGGTTTTGTAGAAATTACATTTTATCACTCACAGTTTTTGACCTGTGCCATTTTTCTGGTGAGGTGGGTGCACTTACCTATTATTTAAAATTTCTAATCAAAGGAATTTTCATCTGCTTCACTTTCTTTCAATGATACGGTTTTCGTTTTCATGAAAGAAACTGGTAAGCCGATTGAACTATTGTTTGTGGAATAAACTTGGGCTCTTGCATAGAGTGAAGGGAATAATCATACTCTGACTGTAATAGGGATTGTGTTTCAGAATTAAAGCCAAAGTATTTAGTAATATCAGTATTTTATTTGCCAAAAAATATTTTGAATTTATTATTTAATAATTCTTTTCTGTAGATTTAGTGAGTCTCTTTCTGTAAGAAAAGTAGCATGCCAAGTTTATATTCAAGTTAAAAACTGAAACGTGTGCAATGATGGCAATAACCTAAATCGAAACAATATAATTGCCAACTCTATTACGTATGTAGGATGAAAATATGAGTACCTGGCAGCATTTATGAATATTTGATAAGCTAGTTTTAAAATAATGACAAAAAAAATCTCGTAAATTTGTTTTTAAAGTTTAACGACACTATATTTTGTGGGATTTTGTAAGAAGAGGCTGAATAGGTACACAAAAAAATGCAAATATTTATAATGAATTGCGTATTGGCAAAGTCAAGTAAATGGTAAGCTACGTAAGTACCTCATAAATAAATAAAATATTGTAGATTCTTTTAAGATATTATAACGAGCCATTAGCTTAGCTTTTCAGTGTGACATTACTGTTATGTACGCACCTCATTATGTCTCGCGACTCGTACCATGACTCATATTTTTATGACATGAACTTCGTACAGTAGGCGCTCTTATAGGCCAAGCACATGGGAATTGTGCGTGGGGTAATTTTGTTAAGATCAATGATGACATTATTTTATGTCTGGAGTGAAATATGAAGGCAGAAAAGCATGTGGATCAGATATCAGATCAAGCACTGCAAAAGTCTACACAGACACTATAAAATTATTAAAATATTTTCTCACATTCTCACCACAGGCTCATTATTACTAAAAGCAGTATTATGTTGCAACTTGATTCCTCTCCCTGATGGCGTGATGCTGCACATGCAGCTGTCATCAAGTTTGTATACAATTTGTAATAAAAACAAAGCAAAAATAGTTTCATACTTTATGCGTTTGTGTGGACGTGCTAAAGAAAACGTATGAATGCTCAAGTAAAATTTGTTGAATGCTTATTTTAATAGAATCTGTCATTTTGTTTTAGGATAACGTAAGAGCAAACAGCTACCAGATTCATCCTCGTGTTGAAAACCCATCGTATAACAGTAATAGTCAGCATCCGAATCATCGCTACAGACGGTCGGCAGCCACTGAATTGGAAAATAAGAAAAACGTGGCCGAACCAAAGAGGGCAGAAGAAGATGAAGATCTCAAAACGGCCGCATCTGACTCAGACACATACTGGGAATTAACTTCCTCACCTTTCATTGTCTTTGACACGTACAAGAAAGCGGAGACTGAAGCCCCACCCACTAGCAATGTCACATTCCTTGACACGGATGGAGGGGAACAAAGATTTTTCCCATCATTCCCAGGTCCAGCTCCATATCTAGCCGGACCATTCGGGGGTGGACCACCCTCCGGCCGTCCTCCATTATTCCCTGGACCCGCAGCAAATCGTGCCCCATCTAGATATCATCCCCAGTACTCCGGTCCAAAATTCTCTCCACCTCCACCACCCAATCGTGGACCCAGCAACGTCTACTCTGCCGAAAGTCATGATCACTATCAGGATAACAACCTGTTGGGCTCAGGGAACTTTGAAGTTGTTCGTGGGGGGACTTACTATGGAGATGATGATGATGGTTACCATGGAGGTGGTGGTGGCGGCGGTGGGGGCGGTGGCGGTAATGCTAATTATCATGACCATGATGATGATTACTACCATCATAACGGACACTCATCTCCACAAGAAGGCTACCGAGTACCAGGACAGGATTTCTTTGCTAATTTCCGTGATTTTGCTGATATTAATCCACCCTCAAGGTCTTTTTCACATCGTCATGAAGCATTGGCAGCTGAGCCCCGAGAAACTATTACCTTCCCAAGTCAGAGCAGTCGGGCTCCAAAGAATATTTTAGAGAAATTGGAGAGTTCATCGGACAGTAATCCTAAAGTTCGTCAGTCAGCAGTGAGTCGAGAGAGTGATCCAATGATGGCAACATTTTAAATATGTGTGATTCATGGACTTAAGTATTCATATAGTACATTTTATTTTAAAGTAATTATATATTAATAGTAATGAGGATAGGATTACTTTATTGTTGCATTTTTTATGAATAATGAATAATCGCAACCCATGTTGACATGTGTGTGTTTTTTTTACAATGATGAACTTACCTTTTGTTTAAGATAAAATAGAGAAAAGCAAAAAACTAGAAAATGATCAGAGAGTATAAAATATATAACATTATTTACTCGTTTCCTACTCTGCCATTTTTGTTTCAGTATGTTTGCCCTTTGAAGTGAACCAACATGTTCTTGGTGTCATTTGTTAACCGCAAATTAATAAAGAAGAACAGTTTCCAAGAGAGAACATGGAGTGTATACTATGTGTAACAAAAGATCGAGCATAGAGAAAACTAATAGAATGTATGTACATGAACGCTACATAATTCAATCGAGTTATTTGTTTTTTTAAATTTTCTCATCCCGTATCGTATTCTTCAGCCAAACAATGTCTCATGTCCATCAAAAGGATCCGCAAGCTATAGTGTATTATTCTGTCAGTATAGGGAACCTGACCACACTCTTGTTATTATTATAATGAATTGCAACTGACTTAATTATTATTAAATCTGACAGTTTGTTATTTGCACGTAGAATTATTATGGAGGCAATGATGAATGATGAGACAATTTTGGATTTATAGTTAAATATTTTTTCCATCTTTATAAAAATTGAACAATGTTCATTCCAACAGTAATATACATCCACGCAAAAATGATCCGATATTGTAGAGAAATATTATTTTTTTAAAGTTGACATTATTTTTAAACTATTTTTACAATCTTTCCGAGATAAAAACTACTACAATATGCGATTTTCTACAAACTGTCAGTGTCCGTATAAGGTGCTTCATCTTATGAGTTCCTTCTGTTATTTTTAAAGGAAGATGCAAGGGAAATATTTTATTTGCAGTATTTAAAACCTGTATCTGTATAATCCATGTTGTTAGACCTGTGAACTAGCTTTTTAATAGTAGTAATAATATATAAGTAAATACATGATTGTATTGCCCTACGGTATTATTTTGTTGAGCACAATACTAAATGTAGTAGTTCTTCGTATCTACAGTCGACAATGTAATATGTATTTACATAAATGTAGTGCTTCCAAATTTACTGTGTAACTTGTGCTGCGACAAAAAACATTCTGCAGTCTTTGTCTCCGTGACAGCATCATCAGTGAGGAGGGACTGATGATGATTAATTAAATTCGAGAACGAGGAGGATTTTGGAAGGCAGCTAATTCAGATTCAAAGCAAATGGTATAAAACCACTACTGCTACTTACCTACTCTACTACGCCTACTCTAAACAACTTTATTTAAGGCTATGAAAAAATTCCAGTGTGAAAAATTACTGTGTATTAGTCGTGTCGTTATAATTTTATTGAGTAGAAATTTGATGAAAAAAGTTATGTAATTATAATTTTGTATGTTTATCTGCAGCAGCATTTGAATGATGCGACAAGTATAGATAGTTATATAGTAGATGGTTCGCAAATTACAGTACTTCATACACCTAGGTAGATAAAAAAGCGTATGTATTTGTTACAGTGAAAACCTGAAGAGAAATGTGAGAGTATACAGACAGTACCTACGACACTCTGTAGTTAAGTACATACCATAGAAGAGCGAAATATATGTATGTAATAGAAGCGTCTGAGATAGAAGAAGAATGTAATTTTATTTACAATTTCACAATTTAGCTAAAATATATAAGCTACTATATTATTTTGTATTATATAGAGATACTCTTGTACTTTTTTATAATCATTTTATATTTACAAACCGTAAAGGACATAATGCAAAAAACAAAAAAATTAAATTGATGAAATTGTTTTGATTATGAATACATGAACTGTTTTAATTAACATCCAGTAAAAATTACTATCAATATTATTATTGCTTGTATACCTATTTATAAAAATATAGATTGTTTTATTATTAGCGTACTATAAAGCTTCCAAAACAGACTACGATCGCCGCATATAACCACTTCGTCTTTATAGAGACACAAGTTTCATTTACTTGCACAACAGAGTATCATAATTATTGTATTTTAAGCCTCTTGAATGGATCACCCTGTTGAATTCAAGTTATATATTGGAAAGGAGAACTAAAATATCATTAAATATATGACCAAACTTGTCCCTTTGGGACTTTTTATTTGTTGCGAATTCCCGAATGGAGATTAGATGCTGGCGACACGTCATGGATTTTTGACGCCGGGCCTCCTGACAAAGGTCAACCCCGAGTGCTTCCGGACTGCCAATACTGTCCTTGATGACGGACTCAAAGTGTGCTAACATAATCCGAAGGGTTTTCTTCCCACACTTGACGTGCTCCTCACAGCGACTCTGAAGTAGCTGTTGAATTGCCGGGAGAAAAGTGACACAGAGATCCAAAGTCCACAGAGAGGGTCGATGAGAGAATATTTCCAGGATGTCCACAACTATTGTGATGTCATTAAATTGAAAGGCTGCTTCCGCTGTGGCTCTCATATCCTTAGTTTTGGAGATTTGATGAAGAGCTTGCAGATTTCGCTTTCTATCCCCGAGTGCTGCTATGACCGCCTTGTGCTCTTCGGACAAATTGTAGAGGATCTCGTTCGGGTTTAAGGTGCTCTTTGCCATGTTCGTATGATTCAGGTTCATGAGATCTCTCACAGGGGGAGAAAGGGATGGATTATTTGGGTCTGGATCCCATATTTTTGAAGCAAAATCCGTATTTATCTTAATATCGCTTTTGGATTGGACAGGGGCATTTTGAAAACAAGGAGGGACTTTGTCTTTTTCCTCTGCATTTACAGCTTTGCAAGACAAATCTGTAGGGATTTCTGAAATTGGTGTGAAGAATAATTCATCATTAACTTCCTTTGGGTCCAAAGTAGAAGACGGCCTGCTATTTGTATTTGAAAATCCTTGTATTCCTGAAAGAGAATCAGTCTGTTTCCTACTAATCACACTTTCCGACTTTGAGATTCGAGCGGATAATATTGGTTTAGACCTGTTATATGGCCTTGAACTTATTGGAGGACGTGAAGAAAGGTCAAGTGGAGGTGGTTCCCTGAGTTTTTCTCTAGCTGAGGGTGGAAGTTCCCTAGTTTCTGCCACCACTTGTGAAGGTAACGAAGCTTTAAGTTCCCCTTCCGAATTGGGGATATTGTCCGGGGTTTGATTATCGTTTAGTTTATTTTGCTCATCGTCCAAATGTACATCTTTGTGGGAGGTAATAATTACTGGAACCAAATCACTTTTGTGGGACTCTATATTACATTCGTTTGGAGGGTCTGTAGTTTTTGAGGTCAACAACTTAAAATTATTTTCATTCTCCGCGGGCGTTACGTTATTGATAATGCAGTCAGGTATTTCTGTATTCAAATTAACTAGAGTTGGGATCAATACAGAGGGCAGGGCTTCGGGCTCTATAGTATATGTCTCGTCCAATTTGTGTTCTGGAATTTTCCCTTCACATACAGGAGATTTATTTTCACAATTTAAATGATTAGGATGATTCTTTGAGACAATTTCTTCTTGTTTCTCGGGATCTTCTTTCTGCTCCTCACATTTAACGCATTTGAGGTTCACTGTGGCAAGAGCGACTGTTTCCCTTTTGCTGGATGTACAAATTAGTGTATTACCTACGACGATCATTTCTTGAATTTTTGGCCAAGTTGGAGCTACCGAGTCAAACCTGGGACATGACTGATCCCATCCATACACTCCAAGTACTTCTTCCGACGCTACAAATAGGGATTTTCCATCAGGATGGCTTAAAATGAAGGTATTAGGTCGACCGTCAGTTGCTATTGAAGCTGCTATGGATGACGTTTCCAAATTGTAAATTTTAAATGTTTGATCTACACTGCAAGACGATAAAAGTGCTCCTTCCGGATGAAAAGCTAGGCTTGAAATGGGAGCTCTGTGACCACAAAATTCATGTACAACTTTCCCATTGCGCAGATCCCATAACTTTACACGATGGTCTTCCCCTCCAGAACCAAGATATCTCCCATCTGGACTGAATTTGAGAACATTAACAGCTGAATTGTGACCCTTGTAGCCAGAAATACAATCTCTCTTACGAATGTCCCACAATTTAATACTGCTGTCCGATGATCCGGAAATGAGCAAGCCGCCGTGAGGATGATATTCCGAGCATCTGATGGAAGCTCGGTGTCCCATCAGAGTTCTCAAATTCTTGGAGGATACATAATCCCATATCTTAAGCACTCCTCCTTGGGATCCTGCACAAATGTGGGTCTGGGTCAAAGAAAATCGAACAGAAACAACAGGGGTCACATGGCCTACGAGGGAGTTTAAGCAATTAGGTTTCTCCATATCCCATAAATTAACTTTTTTGTCCGAGCCACCCGTTGCCAACAAAGGGACTTTGTCGTCTTTTAAGCAAACTGCATTCACTGTTCCCGAGTGAGCTGGGAATTCCCGTGTTTTCAACCATCGCCGGTCAGTTTCTTCCGTATCCATTAGTTTGGTTCGATTATTTCAATTCTATAATGAATTACAAGTCCAAAAATGAATAACAAAGTCTAAATACAATGTAGCTTTTTTTCCAAGCCACTTTTCTTGAGTAATGCAACAGTTAAACGTAATTCAGGACTTTATAAACGAGAAAACCTGTAAACTAGGCCTATTACTAAAATTTCCTGCATAATCATTACTATGCTTTGCACGCCTTCAGTCAGGCACAACTATTTTTGTTTTTAAAATTTCTCTGGTTCATGGTTATTATGTCATGTCATATTTTGACTTTTAATATTTACATGTTAGTAGTTCTGTAGACGACATACTACGCACTAATGAGGCGATGACATAAAAGAAAGAAACGAATGGCAACTATGATCGATTTCGCATTTGCATGTGGATGATATTACAAAACAAAATCTATTTTTGTGTAAAAAATAAAATAGTGGATAATTGTTTTCCTGCAAAAACTTATAGAGTTATAGAACTTGTCTATGGATTTTACTGGCAGTGTTATAAATCGATCCAGTGTTAATTAGGCATTGGATAGGATACAGGAAATACCCTAATTTACAATGTTCAAATATACAAACATCTAGAGAAATTGAAATTAGAAATTGTCTATGAGTATAAACACCACTACACCGTCTGGAGTAATTATTACAAGAGAGCATTATAGGCAATCAACTTTGCATTCCGAATCGTTGGGTAATTTTCATGTAAATGTTAAGCCGAAAATAGTTTCTAAGTCTAAGTCAGTATCAGGCCGAATTTAAAACTATGAATCTCTGGAGCAACGTATAAAAATTATGGTAGCATAAAGTCTTCTTAATGGAATTCAAAATTAATTAGCATAATAACTGTTATAGTATTTAAAATTTGAAAGCGTTAAAAATCGACTTCAATCACAGGAATCTTTCGAAGTTAAAAATTAGATTTTTTAATGAAGAAAAATGATTTTTGTATTACATGATGTTGAACGCTGTTAAAAAATGCATGAAAATAACTAGGGTTGGACTGGGAATGGACTTTAGAATGACTACGGCTCCTTTAAAATTTGTTCGCGGTGAATTCATAACAACGGAAAATCAAAAGTGCCACATTATGTGCTGTAGGGACTATTAGCGCAAACAGTATAGGAAGGAAACATGTACTAAATACCTGAGTACCTTTGAGCTATTAATCGAACAAAGGGCAGCACAAAAATATTATTTAAATTCCTAAAACTTAAATACTTCATCACGTGAAATTCTTCACTAAAAAAATAGTTACTCAAGTTGTAGCTTGTAGCCTGTAGCATCACATTGATCTATCAAACAAATCAAAACGATGAGAAAGGTACGGAGGTTTTGGATTTTCATATCAACCTAGTTTATTCGATGACGATAGTATAGGTAATGTAGTAATCATTAGCCAGCAAATTTTTACAGTTTACCTTTACAGCTCAGAGTTAATCGTATCCTAATAGAGATTTCAAGTGTTTATTCCAACTCCAACTTACATCGGGACGGGGGTTTAAATGTTCACCGGGGTAAACATGGTATAATATTAGTAAAATCAATCTTTTTTGGACCGCATTCATGTTATGTTTTGGTTACTTTAGTTTCAGTAGTGCGACTCCGGAAACTATTCCAAATTCCAAACAAGAAATATTTACTTGAATAAGAGGGTACATACATATATCACGGTTTTGAAGAGAATGAGAACAAGGTAATAAATTGTTTGTTGTCAAGTCAAGACACGCACGTCCGAATAACTGCATTCTATCAAAGATCAGAGCCAGATTCTCACAGTCATCAAAGTGGCAAGACGTCGCAAAATAGGAGTCCTTTGGAAAGAATTAATTTTTTGAAAAACGAGCAAAACGGAAACCTTTATAAACATTTTTTTATTTTCTATAATAATTATTATTATTTTTAAAACTGGATAAACAATACAAAAATAAAATTAATATTAATTACAAGAACAAGACATTAAAATTTAATGTAACCAAAGATTGATTTGATCCTATTTAAAATTTTAGATTTCATTCAGTAAAAAGTATTTCACTGCACTTTTAATTTGTCTTCCTTACCATGGCGAAATCGCAGAAACTCAAATTGTACATTTTACGTAATATCCATTATTGTACAGAAACTGGCCAGGAGGTATGACCGTGGATCATAAGACCCTGTTTTTCAACGACCGGGTAATGGAAATATCGTGAGTAACGACTCTGTTTAGTGACGACCCAGTAGGGCAATGATCAAAATTTATTTATATTCGTTCGTAATATGACAAACAAACACTGCACTGTTCATTTATATGTACTTACCTATAATTTTTTAGAATCATTCTGCCTTTAAAGGCACATCTTTTCGTTCGTTAGTTGTACTACACTATAGCTACCCATCTACATGGTAAGTGCATCACCACCTAATCCAATTTATTGGTCTTGAAAACCCTTTACTCATTACAAACCCACTAGAACGTTTTCCTGATGGGTTTATGACGAGTATGTAGGACGCACTCTTGGGTCTTTTAATGTGTAGGTATCTATCTCCTTGTTTCCAGTAGGTAATAATAGCAGGTATAGTCAATGGGAATTCATAGTTTTCCACCATATTTCCAAAAAGTTTAACTGCAAAATCCGTTGATCTATTAGACACCCATCAAAAGTGCTAAATGTACGTCCTAGTATCACATTGGAACTTGTCCAACGAGTACCCAGTGTGTTCCTTTCGTGCAGTGTACTCATTCGTTTTGACTCGCGAGTTTAAGTTTTACTGACTATGGCTGCGAACTTCAATAAAGACATTCGATGGCAAACAAATGTTTCAGCTTTCCAATCTTTGTGGCGTTTGAAGCTATTTTGGTCTTGGTCTCTTAAATACTAGTGTAAGCACAGCTGGAAAATATACAACTTTACCAGACCTATTTACATTTTCAGTACTTAAGGTATAATAGGGTCTTTAACTTTTGCATCAATTTTTTTAAAATTCCTAGAAGTCGACTTAAAAGTTGGAGGTAAAGTTGTGCCTTGTGATTATATAATGTTCTGTCGAGGTTAATTAATTAAATACATGAGTTAGACTTATTAGTATAATGGAGGCTATTTTATGCTAATGAGGCTGGTGTCTGGTGGTCTTTTTCTACCCCCTGGAGGTTCCCCTGGAAGGCCTAGGCCTGGGAGGCCTGGGATGGCTTTACAGTGCCTTTGGCAC
>JAQFZC010001782.1:0-26941 GCA_034695205.1 Dicyrtoma fusca | reverse complement strand
GGAGAAAATGAAATATTTGAGTATTCGTAGGGAAGAGAGGAATCGACTCGACTGGAAGGAGGATGGAATCTTCAAATGAATGAACTGGAATTCCAGAGATGGAAATGTTATACAAGTGGATAATAAGTGGATAATGGATAATGAGACTGAGCTGACACAAATAACGAAGGTGTACCGGCATTTAGACCCAAGTCTGCCGTCTGACTACCAATAAAGCAAAACTAAAAAACCAGACAGGAATACTACACAAGTATACGAGTGAGCAGAGAGCCAAGAGACGGGTGAGAGAGAGAGAGACTCGCTCATCAATGCATTCAGTTTCAGTTGCAGTGAATTGCATTGTTCATTGTTCCTCTTTAAAAAGTCGATAGAGTTTTAGAACAGAAGTTATCCATACAAATATATGGGTCTCCTCTGTAGTGATGCTCCGCTACACTATTCACAGGATTTAACTACAATTAAAATTATTAGAGTAATTACAGAGTACATTACTACCACGACCCATTCATTACTTATTACATCCAGTTCCAAAATTTCCAATGGGAAAAGTAAAAAAGCTGTGAAGAGTAACAATGAGTTTTTGAAAGTTTCCAAGAAGAACCAACCAAAAAATACCACAACAACAATAAACAGAAACAGACACAACGAACGGCTTAGTCCGCAGTCCTCTAGACAGAGGTGTTAAAAAAGTAGGTATCAATAATTTAGTTTAGTAATCATAACCAGAGTTAAAGGTGGATTCGTTTTTACATTTTTTGAACGGCATTAAAATTGAAAAATGCCGAGTGCCTCAATTAGTTCAAATCGGGCAAGAAGGTCCAAAAGGAAGATTATACGACGATCTGGTGGGATCTCTTCCAGAACTATCCCTTCCTTAAATTCAAATCCTGGTAAGTAATAATTAATTGCATTTTCAAAATTTTAAATTAGCATCATTACAAAATCACAACTACAACCTACTGTTGACTGTGTTTAAATGTGTTATAACTGATACTGATGGCGTATTAGCACTAGTTGCTAGTAGTTCTAGTTGCTTTGCTAGTTATCTTTTGTTTTTATTAGGCGGATGTGTGATGTTCTTGGTCGGTCATTCATTGGTTGTTGTGTTGTTTCTATTTACTCTGTCTCCTACGTTGTTCATATGGGTTTGTTGGTAGCCAAGCCAGTAACTTAACTTAGTTGTTAGTTTTTTTTAGGATTCCAGATTTCGGTATTCGGTGTCAATCTTCAATCATCCACCAGTTCCGTCATTGATTTTTGATTGTCAGTCAGTGCTTGTCAGTTCGGGAATACCAGTGTGCAGAAGTGGATGATCGTAAAATGCATGGTCGTCAGATCGATGTTGCACCTTAATGTATCGTCGATGATCGATGAAACGATATATTATCTTATATCTGAATGTTGAATGCGTCTTCCCTGTGTATCTGACTTACTAGTTAGTTGTTAGTTGATGTTGAGGATGTATCGGAGAGGGATGCGGGATATTGAATTTTGGGGTTCCTTAAATGCGATGAATCAACCATTGTTCAGTAAGTTAGAAGCAGTTCTTCGAACAGCAAACAAGACTAAGGAAGGGATGTAGGGACATTAAATAGTTTCGTCAAAATTGCATTCGCATAAAAATTTCTCCGTAAACAATGAACAATGGTGAAAGAGCGTGGAATTTGCTGTATTTAGTGTACGGAATCGAACTAAATGTCATTAATTTTGGCAATAATTGCTTATTCTAAATTTTAATTTGAAAAATTCAGGCAACGGGCAGTCGTTAAGCTTCTGTTTAGAACAGCGGTATTGTACTGATTGGACGACGTCATTTAGTACAATAAGTAGTTTTTTAAAAGGAATAAAAGAAAATCAATTCTTAAATAATACCAGGGGCTAGGGAACCATGCTTGCTTTCGTGATTTTGGGCGTAATATATTTGTTTGTAGGTAATTAGAAAGAGATGTTTTATCTTAAGGAGTTTTTAGGTCAGCCATCAGTTAGGAGCCATTGGTTACGTAGAATTCGAGAAGATAACAAAATAGTGATGATTCATGATTGTTTAGATGTCATTAATAATTATTTAATTTTAGAAGTGTCTGTGATTGCACTATGATTTGGACATTGATTGGACGTGTACATAATGTATTCCCTTGGACAACGATTTTAATGCAATATCTAAATTTGTGTCACTTCTTGTAGATGTTTCCGACGAGTCATTGGGGTCAATTCAAGCACCATCGATACCTCTTCCTCTGCTTGCTAGTAACAATCCTTGTTCGTCAACGGCTGCTAACTCGTCCAGCCCAAGTGGGCCATTACCTGGTACATCCGGCGGAAATGCCTCAGTATCATCAATATCAATACCCAGTGCTCTCTCAGTGTCAGCTACCATAGCTTCCACTCCCGCCGTCGTAAACATTGTTGCTAATAGCGGCAGTTGTAGTAGTGACATTTTAAATGTGAGCAATGTGTCTGTACCCAGCAGTCACTTAAATTGTAGTAGCAGCAGCACCAGTAGTGACAATAATGACAGTGGTAATTGCTCGGGAACTGGCGGTAGTGTTGGTGGCAGTGGTGGGACCACAGGAAGTAGTTATAACTACCATCATCAACCCCCGTATGATTTAAGAAGAAAATCTCCACACTGTGACTCTTTCAGTGCAAATAGTTTGATTGCAAGCTCCAGCACAGGCGGCGGCGGCAGTGGTTCCGTCTCCGTGTCTATAGTGGGGGGTAGTGGTGAAAAAATTAATGTTGGTTCCAGTAGTAGTCACATTCAACACTGTTCTTCGCTTCCTTCATCTTCATCGACGTCCTCTTCTTCCTCTGTCGCTTCTTTTCCCACTGTTGGCAGCCAGCAATCACAACAATCAACCACCCCAGCCACATCGTCAGCATCATCAACGACCCCACAAACATCCTGTACTGTAACGTCATACTCAGCTTCGTCGTCGTCGCAATCTTCGTCAACTCCCTCGTCAACTCCTTCGTCAGCGTGTTCATCGTCGTCACCTTGTTCAAGTTTTAGTAGCAACACCGCAGGGAATTCCAACTCTTCGTATGGCAGCAATTTTTCAACTTCAATGTTACCGGCCAGAAAACGGCCCAGGCGGTCTACTTACTTTGCTTCAGAATGTAATTAATTATTTTGCATTTTATTATTTAGTTTAATACTATGCTTAGAACAAGTATATGTTTGTTTTAATAACAAAATCCCGAGTCAGAAAAATATTTCTGCCAGCTTGCAGTACCACTAGCTAATTTGTTATTATTTCTGATTTAAAACACTGGTTAATCTATTACATATTTGTATGTCATTTCAGCCGGAGTGAGCAATTCTGCAGCACATTATCTTCAGTACGAACTCCCAGACGAAGTTCTATTGACAATATTCGCATACCTTAAAGAGAAAGATTTATGTCGAGTTGCTCAAGTTTGCAAGCGCTTCCATAGCATATCTAACGATGGAAAGCTATGGTACAACTATTTTTATTGCATCGTTCTCATTAACATTCATATTTTTAGCTTTGTATTTCTAAAATTATAACTTAATAACTTGCCTATCTAATTAATTGTGTATCTTGCTGCTAATTTATTGTTAAAATGTGTGATTTATTATACGTAACTACAGGAAAACCATGTATCAAAGAATTTTCGAGTATGATCTCCCATTATTTCGCCATGGACCTGGGAAATTCGAACTGGTTCCTTTAGACGAGTGTGAATATGATAATCCTTGGAAGGAATCGTTTAAGCAGCTACACCGCGGTGTTCATGTTCGACCTGGTTGCCAAGATTTGTACGTGGATAATCTGTCTGGACGTAATATCTTATGTGTGGATACCATTCAAACAGCTATTAGCATGGGAGGTGACAATCCAATTATCTTTCTTCACGCGAGTACCTATGTAGGGGAATTGCTAATCATTGATAATAATGCGGAGGTAATTTTATATATTTTATTATAACTTATATACAAAAAAAATATACTAAGCTTTGTCTTATTTGTATTTGTACGGCACACGTATTGTGTGCCTTACAAGCTTGTTTCGACTAGTGTAAGGTTGTAGACGAGGAGTCCATGCTAGGCTGGGTATTCTTAGTAATGAGCATCACACTTGATGATGTTTTATCATTCTTAAGTAGTCACTAAAGGTTTTATATGTTCACCTTTACCTTGAAAACTGATACGACTTGTTAAAATAACGCACCAATGTTGGCATAATGTACAGAGTATGTAGAGGCCATAGAAACCTCAGGTGAAGCTACATTGGCAATGTTTTGTGTTGCATGCGCTAGGACTTCAACGTTTTTAGTCTGCTGACTGTTATATGCAGATTTATATTGTTCAGTATGCCTAATTTATTTTGTATAATTTACTCAAAGTATACCTTTTAATCGCGAATTATTTTCGTTATAATTTCTAGATTATCGGAGCTGCACCAGGAAATGTAGCAGATAATGTTATATTGGAGTCGGATCGTGAGTCTACAGTTGTATTTGTGGAAGGAGCTCAACATTCATATTTAGGATATGTTACACTGAAATTCGCGCCAGATGTGGGAGGGTCAAGTGCTCCTCATCATAAGCACTATTGTCTTGAAGTGAAAGATAATAGTGCACCTACTGTTGACCATTGTATTATTCGGAGTCTTTCAGCAGGTACTATTCTTTTGCTTTCATATTTTGCGATCCGTTTTACACTTTACATGTATTCTCTTGGAGGTCTGGAGTCCATTTGTTTACACACCTTATTTTGACTCCGAAACCCTCTTTCGACTTGTTCTTATAGTTGGAGCTGCCGTCTGTGTGAATGGTTCTGGAGCGGAGCCACACATTCGGTTTTGTGACATCAGTGATTGTGAAAATGTGGGACTTTACGTCACAGACTACGCTCATGGCACCTATGAAGACAATGAAATATGCCGGAATGCTTTAGCTGGTATTTGGGTCAAAAACTTTGCCAATCCAATTATGAGAAGAAATCATATTCATCATGGCAGGGATGTTGGGATTTTTACATTCGACAACGGCCTGGTAAATACTTGGTTCCCTTAGAAGGAGTAGTTTTTCAGATGTAATAGTAGCGGCGAAAGTGTGCGCGGCACATTTATTGTATACTATTGGAAGTTTATACGGGGGTTTACGTTTTCTTACTTCCAGGGTTACTTTGAGGCCAACGATATTCACAACAACAGAATTGCGGGCTTTGAAGTGAAAGCGGGAGCAAATCCCACTGTTGTTCATTGTGAAATCCATCATGGACAAACTGGAGGAATTTATGTGCATGAAAATGGACAGGGCCAATTTATTGAAAATAAAATCCATACAAATAATTTCGCTGGTGTCTGGATTACGTCCAACAGTAATCCTACAATACGAAGGAATGAAATTTACAATGGTCATCAAGGTGGCGTTTATATTTTTGGAGAGGGAAGAGGGTTGATTGAGCATAACAACATATATGGTAATTTAAATTGTTAAGAATTTTAGCATTAGACTTTATTTTTAAACTAATCAGTGCTTCTTAATTACCAATCTACATTTTTTAAATGTATCTGTACAGGTAATGCGTTGGCTGGAATACAGATTCGTACCAATAGTGACCCCATAGTACGCCATAATAAAATTCATCATGGACAGCATGGAGGCATTTACGTTCATGAAAAAGGGCAAGGTCTAATTGAAGAAAATGAAGTTTACGCAAATTCTCTCGCTGGTGTTTGGATTACAACTGGTTCAACTCCAGTTCTTCGAAGAAATCGCATTCATTCTGGAAAGCAAGTTGGAGTGTATTTTTATGACAATGGTCATGGCCGTTTAGAGGATAATGATATATTTAATCATTTGTACTCTGGAGTTCAAATAAGGTATGGTTGTGCATTAATGCATTTCATTAATGTAGTTAATTTGAATACCGTATTTACCTACTCTAATAATCGCGAGTCTCTGTTAGCACGCACACGAATCCCTAATTGTCTACGGGTTTAGTTTGACAAATACTCGGGCGTCCCTTTCAGATTAAAAAAATAACAATGTATCATTATTTTATTACACTACATAAGATTCACCAACTCTGATTAATTATATCTTCGAAATAGTCGTACGGGCTGAAACAAATCAACATATGAGTAAATTGAACCAGTAGTATTAGAGTAAATACGGTAACTTACGTGTACGTCATGTGATACGTGATTTTTGTATTTTTAAATATAAAGTACTTGGCCTAAATATAAAGCCTCTTTCTATTAATATTTTTCAATTTACTTGCTTGATTTGCAGAACCGGCAGTAATCCAGTGATACGTGGGAATAAAATTTGGGGTGGTCAGAATGGTGGTGTTTTGGTGTACAACGGAGGCCTAGGTCATCTTGAAAATAATGAAATTTTTGACAATGCCATGGCTGGGGTTTGGATAAAAACAGACTCAAATCCAACACTTCGTCGAAATAAAATCTACGATGGCCGTGATGGTGGAATTTGTATCTTCAATGGGGGTAAAGGAGTCTTGGAAGAGAATGATATTTGCCGGAACGCACAAGCGGGTGTACTCATTTCTACTCAGAGTCATCCAGTGCTGCGACGGAACCGGATTTTTGATGGTCTTGCGGCCGGAGTTGAAATTACCAATAATGCGACTGCAACTCTGGAGAACAATCAAATCTTCAACAATCGTTTTGGTGGTCTTTGTCTTGCCAGTGGCGTACATCCTATTTGTCGAGGTAGTGGATGGTTTTTATTAATTTGTAATTACATGGTCTTTACTTACGATTAGTGTGGAAATATTGTAAAAGTTTGAATTGGAATGCTAATATGTATTTTACTATTGTATTTTGTAGAAAATAAGATTTTTAGTAATCAAGATGCAGTCGAAAAAGCTGTTTCGAATGGACAGTGTTTATACAAGATTTCATCCTACACCAGCTTTCCCATGCATGACTTTTATCGGTGTCGGACTTGTAATACCACAGATAGAAATGCTATTTGTGTAAATTGCATCAAAACATGTCATGCAGGACATGACATTGAGTTCATTCGTCATGATAGGTAATGATGCATGTTTGATACGTGTTCGAATTCGTGTTTGAGTCTATCCTGTATATACACCACAAGTATTCGTTGTATCAATTCAAAATATTTTAAACTTTATTTACAGATTTTTCTGCGATTGTGGAGCAGGAACTTTAAATAATCAATGCCAATTACAAGGAGAGCCTACTCAAGACACTGATACACTATACGACTCGTCGCCACCCATTGAATCTCATACATTAATGGTCAATTGAGATTCGTACCTACATTAGTATAGACTGTACTTTCACTGTAAGCGTAAGTTTTATTTCGGGTAACATAAAATGTAGAAATCCTTATAGCATACACAATGATCCATGAGCTCGCAATCTTTACATATACCTACGCATGTTGCTACTGTGTTGTGTCATATTAGTGTAATTGTCAAGTTAAATTATAATATATTTGTAATTATTATATCATCGTTAATAACATCACACGGAACTTTTCTACAGATGTATCAACTTTATCATAGGTATTTAAAAGTATTTTTTCGCTTTTCGTGGTATACTCTAGTAGGTTCCTAATTGCGAAATGCCTACGGTGTAATGTTATAGTGAAATGCGAAATTATTTTATACTAATCATTGCGTTTGAACTCATTTAAGATATTTATTGTTACATTTACATCACGCATTGTCATCGTGAATTTAAATATTTCGAATGAGAGATTTGAGCGAGTTCAATAGGCATAGGAACATCCTACTATAATAATAAGTTTGAAGTAAATCATTAGGATATATATTATCGTACTGCTATGCCAGTGATATTTAAAAGCTAAGATACATTTTGTGAACTTACTACCAAAAAAAATCAAGCTCTGATTTTATTCGCCGCGCATTCACATAAATAAATATTAATAGTCGTGACCACCTTGACATTATGTTAAAAGTAGATAGTAAATCTAGATGTCCAAGCGAATTGAATCGAAAAAACACGTATGTATAAATATTTACACTAAAGGAACCTATAAAAAGCTCAGGCTCAGCCCAAATTTAATTTGTAATAATCACAACCACCATGTTAGTTTACGTAAGTGTCTCCTGTTTGAACTTCCTGTGGTTTAAAATTTGTTAATGCTGTAAATGATCCCTTTATCTATTTAAGTTTGCACTTAATCAGGAAGGGGTATAGGATGCGTGATGTAGTTTACATGCTCTTCTCCATTTTTGTTTTGCAAAATAAGTTGATTTTAAAGTTTGGTTTTAATTTTATGTCTTAATTTAGGTCTTCCACATGTATGTATATCCATTTCCCTAATTGTTTTCCTCTTCTTCTTTTATTGTAATTTTTGTGCTGTACTTGTGTTGTGAGATATCTACATAGGTATGTGAGCCACATGATGGGCATGAGTGTGATACACTTAAAAAGGTGTGACAGGTGAAACTTGTTTTGATAATAATTACGAGTACTACATTTTTCTAAACATTTTCTACATATGATTCTCCGTATTATTATGTTATTCGTGATGAATGATCGAAGAAACGGTGGAATTTAAGCAAAAGGGAATTTGTAACCTGATTGATTCTTGCTTGCGTTTTGTGGTGTCCTGTCCTGTCAAGTGTGGTACTGTCTCTGTCTTGTCTGTGTAGATTACTATATTATACAAACATATCGTTTTATAATGCTTGAATTTAATTACAGAAGGATAGCCTAGCTTCATCAGCAATAGTTAACCTATTCAGCAATAGATTAGGTAGTTGTTTCAGGTTTGCAATTGGACTAGCCAAATGAGCTGTTGCGGATGACTTTAATTTCGTAGTTTATATTGTAATATTTCCCTTGTTGGTTTTGTATCCTCTAGAAATGAAATATCCTTAAATCTTCACTAAAATTATTCACGTAGTTAATAATTAAGGGCTGTGTAATTAGTCCAACATGTTTGTAGTGGTCGTAGTGTATTACAACACAAGCAAGGATGGAACGTACAATACAAAAACCTGTACTATTTAATAATACATCACAATTTTTTGGAGAAAAAAAATATCTTTATTATGATTACTATAACGATATAAATAATGCTATAATGGTTACTGTAGCCGCTTAAATTTACATGATAATATTAAGAGGTACAAGATAATCGGATCGGGTAGAATAATGCTAAACCGTTGAGTTTGTTATTCAAAGACTTTGTTACGCTGTAAATATATTACTATACTATTGAAAAGAATAATGTTTCGCTATTTATATTCTAAATAATTACACAGCATGTATAAAAAAAATACAACCATACGCTTTGTTTCATATATTTATCTTATACTACCGTGTTATGTAAGACAGGATATTAATGATTATCTTATCGCTCAAACATAATTACTATATTATTATGTATAACTATATTTAATTACAACTACTACCTACTACTAAAACAGAATATTATTAGTTTTTCATTGTTTTTTGGTAGTGTAGACTTATGTCAGAAATCCTAGCAAAACAAATTCGTGAATATTTTTCCGAAAAATAGAGAGAAAGCGAAAAGAAATGAGAGTATAGATGATAATAATACGCTGCAAACTCTGTAACAAACAATATTTAATTAACTTGAACTCAACTTTGAAGCCATTAGCATACAGTTTGTCATTTTATAAAAACAAAAAAGTCTAACAAGACAATTTTTAAACTTAAACTTGTTTTTATTGTGCCTAAATAATACGGATTGCGTTTTAATGGAAAATTCTATTAAGTACTCATCCATAATAATAATATTGTGGTAGATAAGTATTATGAAACTCAGTGTATACCACACAAATAAATATATGTATATTTTCTATAATACTACTATATATTGTTTAGAAATCCTCAGTAAAATTTTCAAGTCACAGTTTGCCAGTAAATACAATAACCATAACCATAATATAACAATATATAACCTTACCAGAATGCAGTCTTTTAATATAAATGACTTTTAGTTTTAGTATTTAATTTAATAAAAAGCATTAACTCTGAAAATGTTAAAAAAAAATATTTTTTTAGAGTTAATACAGATGGTAGTATACAAATCCATTATCCCTTCCTACTTTTTTAAAATAAATTATAACCTGTGTAGTATATATATATATATATTTACAATTTTAGTTACAACAACTACTATCATCCTAAAATTCGGAAGAATACAAATACAATATAATTGTAAGGATTAGAAAATTTGTAAGTTTCTTGTAAAATACGGGACAAAAAAATAAGAACAACCGTTTGTAGAGTTTGACCAATAATTATATTATGTGTTACAGTTTTCACACACCTTCATAATTAATTATGTAAATTTAGTACTGTTTTACATTTAGGTACAGTTGAATAGGCTTCTCTGTTTTAGTCTGTGTGGGAGAATAGAATTAATTTTTTTGTAACTTATTGTATTTCATTTAGCTAATTATGTACCATTCTACTATTATTACGATTGCTGCTCATTTAGTTCATATACGTACTACACGGTACAGAGGCAGTGTGGCCCCACAGATTAAGTTTTACGCTAGAGCGTTATTATTATTATTATTAATTTCTGTTTCAGTTATTAATGGTGAATGATTATGAGTAATAATGATTGATTTCTTAATAATAAAAACGCACATTGCTGAAGTAAAAGTTTAACGCTGTATGTTTTAAACTATTATTTCTCCATGCATATGTATTTCTTTATAAATACGACTCCGCATGCTCCTTCACTACTTTTACGTTTGGAATTATTTGAAATGATTATTTTATCTCTCGATAGAATAATAGAAATATAGAAATAAATACTAAAAATTACATCTGCAGCGCTAGTGTAAAGTAGAATTTTGCTTATTAGCCAAGGGAAATATAATCTTGTACATACCTACGTATTTAATTTTAACTTTGATATTATGTCAACCATAAAATTACTACAGCATTTGTATTCGCACGTACATACGTACGTAAGGAATTACAGCTGTAGTAATGACATTATTATTATTATTATTATTACTATTATTAATCTGCAACCTTAAACTGCAAACTTGTAATAATAATAACATAAAATATAGGTACGACCTACTATTATATTGTATTCATATTCATGTACGCCGAAGCCGATAAAATGGATAACAAAAGTAATAAACTTTACTGCAGGTTGTAAATTAACGCCTGATTTTTGTCATACGCATAAGTTTTAGAAATTAAGTACATACTGCCTATTTCAATTCACAAAATTTAGGTAAACACTTGGAACGTTCGAACAAAAATAGCTATGCCAGTCTTAACCTAGATTCCTAACTGGGAAACCATGGAAGAAATGCCTTCGAAAATTGCTTTTTTCTAGAAATTGACTTTCTCAAAACGATCAAAACTAGAAATGACATTTTCAAAAGCAGTCAAAACCAGAATCTAAGACTTTCAAAGAGGTCAAAATTAGAAATTAACATTTTCAAAAGGGTCAAAGCAAGAAATTATTACTTTCAAAAAGATGAAAAACAAGGAACTAACACTTTCAAAAGTGTCAAAATAAGAAATGATCATTTTCAAAAAGATGCAAAACAACAAATTAACACTTTCAAAAGTGTCAAAATAATAATGAACACTTTCAAAAAGATGTAAAACTAGAAATAGTACCGTTTCGAAAAGGTTAATACTTGCTATATACCTACATCTATCATTAATTCAGTATAATCACAGCCAGTATACATACACAGATAGTAATAGGCTAAAGATAGAGATTACATTAAAGAGTATTCATAAGATGACTGCAATTGCTTACAGTAGAGTGTGTCTCTGTCTGCTCTGTAGTGTCTTGTCTACAAAAGTTAAAAAGTGTCTAGGCTCTTTTGGTCTTGGTTTGACTGTTGTACCTGTTCTCGTCAGCGTTCAACAATGCGAAGGTGAACTTCATTGTATCCATCCACTCGGACTTGCTATGCACATAGCTATACATATACATATGTATGTGAAGGAAAGGAAAGAGTTGTTGTTTGGTGGTGCAAGTGAGTGTAAGAAGATACTGTGGAATATCTACCATCCTCTATACCTCTACACGTTAAGGATGAAGTTGAGGGAACAGGTGGATTGGATTGCATGGGATTGCATGGGATAGGATACAAAGATTGGCTTGGCGGCGGTAAAAAGTTATCCCCTGTAAAACTCTCTCGGCTGGTCTGGTCTGGTTGAGGAGATGAGATGAGCGAGCGAGCGAGCGAGAGACTCGATTGCAGGTTGGCAGGTAAATGTTCATCACTTGTTATTTCTACCTGAGTTTCGGACCAGGTAACTCATCATAATTTCTCATCCACACACGCACACACCAACAACACACAGTCTCTCACACACACACAACACACATAAACTTAAAAGTGTATTACGACCAGTTCCAGGTATAAAAATAATACGATACAAAAATTTTTCGAAAAAGTACCACAATAAGAAAAGAGACAGTAAGACTCTTTCCAAACTGTGTTTTATAAAAAAAAACAAAAAATCTGTGGTATTCTCTAGTATTGCATTATACGGAACGGAGAATCAAAATCTTGAGGGTCTACGGATAGAGAAGAGAAAGAGACAAGACAGGTGCAGGTGGTACTTAAGCTTTATTATCCTGTAAAGTATTTCAATCACTTCACTCCACCGCACCGACCGACCGACCAACCAACCAACCAAGTGGCCCCTTCATTGTTCTCTTCACTTTTTTGACTTGACTTTTGTCCAGAGTTCCAGACGTACATCTTCCGTCCAAACCAACCAAGGGAAACACACACTCTTTGGTTTGGCCAGTCTTTTTTAGGTACAAGAGCCCTTCCTCTGTACCTTTACAAAACAATCCTCTATTTCTTCGCGCCTTCATAATTTTTACCATTTTTTTGTGTATCTTCCTTCCTCTTTGCATTATATTTGTAAAAAGTGAAAATTCAACTTTGTCTTTCCTTTCTCCACTAATATTGATTTAGGTAAAGGTACTTTGATTTCTGGATTAAATATATGTAACTACTGTGTACATACCTACCTAGTTCCGAAAAAAGTGCTTGTGCTCACAAGGAATTATTAACTTCGGAATTTAATGTGAAAGCAACTACAAAGTGACTGTAAAAAGACTGTTGAATTGTAATTAAAGCACAATACAAGGAAAGCAGTGCCAAAGGAGCTTAGATCGCTGCTCGCGTGCTTTACTGTTGGAAATATTGATGATTGGGAATGGGGAAGGAGTTCACATTACCCCGTCCGCTAGTATTTGTTGGGTGTAAAAGTGTAAATAAATATTCCTTCGTCTAATAGGAATATTTCTGTGAGCCCAATTTCAATTAAATCATGGACAGGCTATTCATAGCTGAATAAGTTAAGGTACAGTGACTTTATTTTTTTAATTGTTTCCAAATCACTATTAGTAATCAGTATACATACATTTATTATTAATAAATACGACCATCAAAAACAAAAACAAGCTTCCGATTGGCACGCAAAATCCTTTCACGGTTTAAGTAATTTCCATGTTACGGGGTTAGAGACTTCTCAATTCATTTTGATTTGGTTTAGTAATTTGGCTCCGTCATAATTATTGTATGCGTAGGTCTGAATTAATTCGGAATTAAACTACTATTAGTATTAGCCTAGGAGAAGAATAGGAATAGAATGGGAATGTCGAGGACTCTATTGGCAAAGTTAGCTAGTGTGTCTACCTTCTGATACAGCTAAACATGTCTAAAATAATATTCACCAATTAGTCGCTGGATTCTCGGGTATTTTTGTTTGGAATGATAAGTTCACTAATTCAGTTTAAATAACACAACAGTTTCCATTACCTATCTGTACAATAGATATTGGGGAATGAACCTGCCTAGTCTAAAGATTAGCAGTTATGAAAGAAAGACGCTGGAACTGGAACTGTGCCTTAGTAGGTACATAATAATAATAATTGAATCACAATATAATCTTAGATACTTACAATTAGTATGCACACACATGACGTTGTATGTATACTATCTCCATATTATGGCAAAGCACGGATGCACTTTTGTTTAGTGAATATAATGCCCCTGAAATTTTATTAATTATTGCATAAGTTAAATGGGAAAATGGAATGAATTTACAATGATAAAAGACCGTCGTATTACAATGACAAAATAATGATTTGATTTCATTATAAAAGAAAATTTATGTTAGTACCTACGCAGCCCAGGGAATCGTAGCCTCTCCATAGTTCCAGTGGTTCTAAAATGAAAATCTAAATGAATGTAATAATTATGGAATATTTTGACAATGGAATTCATGCGTAGTAGAATAAAATTATGATTACTCAGGAATGTGGATGTTCTAGCCTAGCCATTGCATTGCATTGCACTGCGCAAAGCGCTACTGATATGCAACTTTTGATCTGTGAAGTTTGCTTCATTTAATCTAGTGTTCAAGTTATTAGACAAAATAAAAATGTGAGCATTTTTTAAGCGAGAGTTTTAAAAGTGCTCATGATAGGGAGTTCTTCTGGGTGTGCATCTTAGAAGTCTCATAAAAGAATTATTGTGCTATATTTCGTAATATTTATATTTATACAGCATTAGTTATTCACATTGCAAGTAATTTGCAATGACTTGACGCTGTAATTCTGTAATCGTATGACTTAGGAAAATAGACGCACAAATAATGACTGGGCTCTACAAGAAGATGTAACAATTAGATGAACAGGTGTAAATTCAAAATTGTGCTATGTATTAGCATGTAATTGTTTCGATGCCATCCATCCAAACATACTACGCCCGTCCTCGTCATCCTCAGCGTCCTGTTCGCTGTCGACACTATCTTTATTTTTCATTTGCTTGTCATTGTTGATTGGACCAGCAACTGTACAGTACTATCTTCATAAAGAATTTGCTTTATCACAGATCGGAGTTCGTACAAATCTTTATTTCCGTATTATTAGACAGTTATTGAGTGGAAGTTAGTATGTAGGTAGAAGATAATTTTATCGCTATGTACCTACCTACCCACAAATATTTAGTGAATTTAAAATGAATGAGTAAAAGTCGTTAAATGACCAAATAAAAACATAGTTATTACTGTTACTTAAGATTAGCAAAAAAAAAGAAGGCAAACCAATAATTACATTCGGCAATCGACAATCGGCATAGGTACTTACTTACCTATGTAATGCGTGCAATTCCGTAGAATGTATACTTACAGGTCTTGTTTCCTGAGGTACTTTAGTCAGTTAAATTGTTAAATAGTATCATCCGACTTTTATGGAGTAAACGGTTAAACAATGTTTAACAAAATATAACAAAGCGGCGTTTTTTCCTTGGTTTTCTCCATCGCACCGTCAAAAATTACATTTAAAAATTATCTTATCAGAACAAGATGGGCAAACAACTGGCTTTGTGTAAAATAATGTGTCATTCATACCGTCTGTCCGTCCGTCCGTCCGTCCGTCATTCATGTTCGGATTATATGTATATATTTACTAATGTACCTACTATGTACATAAAGGACTGCAGATTCTGACATAATTTGATAATACAGATCCAACATCCAGCATCTAACGAACAAACAAAGGCTCTCTGTACTTGCACACGACAAAAATCTGTTACAGCGATTGTAAATAACTCCGCTAAGTCTACACGCATTAAAGGTCCAGCTTTGCCATGCCATGCCATGCCATGCCAGACACATTCAACTGATTCGATGCCGGATACTAATTAAATTGGAATTTAAATTTTGTCATTTTCTACTCGAATCATAGACAAGTCTAATTTTTCCAGCGTGTGGACGTACTTTTTGAGGGAAATGGAATGAAAAGTCTTAATCCCTTGGTACACACTATTAAAACGCACTTGGGCAAACCTAGGTAGGTACATATCTATGTAGGTTGCAAATGCCTACACGTACTACAGAAATTTGTTGCTTCCGGCAAGGCGTACAATATCTGCGTAAGGCTTTCCGTGTGATCCATTTTTTCTGACTGTAGTTATGTCATGTGTGTTCAATTTTATTGTGTGGATTCTATTTCCGGTTTTAAAAAAAAATCCCATTTCATTCCATTGGATTTCGATTGGTTTGGATTTTGGATGTTTGGAATGTCATGGAATGGCCTGGCGATGATTTGACTGACAACTCACACTAGACAAAATAGGGCCTGGCAGTGAGCTTTATAAATGACTGTTAGGCACAGATGTACAGGTATTTTTGTGTAGTACTAAGTCAATTTTTTTTTCACTAGCAATCATCTACAGCACTACAGCACCGCAGCGTTCATTCAAGTTTCTGTTATGTAGGTTTGTTATTTCATTTGAGCTTAGATTTAGAATCCGGAAGGGTTGTAAATAATTTTGTACTGTTGAACTTGCCAGCAGAGTTCAACGTTCAACATTCAACATTTTTTCTTTTAGAAAATGAGCAAATAATGATTCCAATCTGTTCTTTTAAAAATGAATTAGCACCATAGCTAGGTATACAGGGAGCTATATATAGCTATAGGTATACCATACAGCATGCAGACACTCAGGCTCATAATAATAACGATACGATCCACCTCATGATTTCAAGCAGTGATAAAGCCATAAAAAAATTGTAAATTATTAATACCAACGGACCCTTCTGTGTTGAGTGATTCTTTTAATACATCTGTAATATTATACAGAGATACTTTGGGCAATGCAATAATGGAATGACATACCATTATTTTCTGCTCACCTTTGATTCCTCGTCTAAAAATTCCACTGCACAGTAATACTAATAATAATTAATATTTCCAGTTATCACATAAATGTCAGAGAATGGTGATGACACGGTGATAGGGATCATAAAGATGAGGCGATGGTGTAATCCTAATCGTGTTTCCAATAAAAATCCCCTTCAGAGACCGTATAGCACCATGTTTCCCTTGTTTGTTGGTTTTTTCTTGAAAATGCATCTCAAGTGCACTAAATTACAAGATAATTCCACGCATCTTTATTTAGATGCGATGCAAGTGACTTGATCTGTGAAATGGTAGAAGCAGCATCCATTTCCAAAAGTATAATTACCTATAGCTATAGCTATGTAGGTACATTATTGCTTGTATTTATTATTATTATTATGGCTCTAGGTCTAGGCCTATGGTAGGCACTAGGCAGGGTAGTAAACTATGCTTAGGCTTACTGTAAAACCATCACTATAACTTTATATCCAACGGTTCTTTATGCTCTCGAATTATTTTTTTTTCTTTCGGGGTAATAATGATGATGACTTGATGATGATGATGGTGATGATGATGGTAGTAGAGTTGTTGGGATGATTTTCTGTTACCTTACCTTAACCCAGGTCTAGTTTTCACACTTTTCCACGCTTCCATACAATTCACAATAATAATTCCATCTTTAATTCCATCCCAGCCCATATTCCCATTCCATTCCAATCCAATTCATCCTCTAAAGATGAGGCTGTCCGTCCATGTGCCTTGTGTGTGTGTATTTTGCTGTTTTGGTTTTTGCTGCATACTCCTCTGTGTACGTGACTCCTGCAAAAATATTGAATGGACTTGAAAATTTTCGCACAATTTTTTTTCTTTCCCTTTTCGTCACGAAGTTGGTATTAAAACTTACGTCTGCAGGTTGTACATAGGCAGGTGTATACATACAACATACAAGACAGCGCATTAAGTTGGGATCGAGTCGTTGAGCATCTGCATTCAATTGAACGGAAAGTTCGTGAATTTTTTCGCTCATACTTGTACACGAATTCATTGAGGAATTGAGCCATTCAGAGAGAATACATACAAATGGAAGGAATCTGCATCAAGAAAGTGCATAGGTATTATAGGCATAGGTACGTACTGTATGCGTCTTGTTCTGGTACACATTTAATGGAGGTAGTGTGCTTAGTAAATAATTGTGGTGGAATGGAAATTGTGGGATAGTAAATTGTAAAGGAAATGCAACTAGAATGACATAGAAAACTACATCTATAAACGAAGGCAGGTAGATCATGTCGTTGTGGAAAATGCATCTCATATCTGGCATGCATCAGAAATGCCATCAGCTGTGCGTTGTTGCTTCTATCTATGTATGGCTAATCCTGCTACTACTTACGTTGCTATCTGCTTCTTTAATTAACCTATTCGAAACTGGGGAACCATGAAAAGAATGCTTTACAAAAGTATGTAATTCTATAAATGAACTTTTTCAAAACGGTCAAAACTGGTAAATAACACTTTTTCAAAACAGTCAAAACAAGTAAATAACACTTTTTCAAAACAGTCAAAACAAGTAAATGACACTTTTTCAAAATGGCCAAAGCTGGTAAATTACACTCTTTCGAAACGGTCAAAACTAGTAAATAACACTTTTTCAAAACGGTCAAAACTAGTAAATGACACCTTTAGAAGGTCAAAAAGCTGGAAATTACCACTTTCAAAATGTTCGAAACTAGAAATCACGATTTTCAAAAATATTTCAAACTAAATATACCTATTACCGTTTCGAAATGGTTAACATTAAAGGATAGACTGCACTGTACTGTAGATCTGCTGCTCTTCTTATTTATGATGATTATGATACCATATTGCACATTATAAAGGGATAAATTACGGATCTTAAAGCTATATAATGATATTCATAATTTTAATTTTTATGTGTATCACAGTCTCACTATAGCTCGTCCCTTCATGCCTAATCTATACGTACGTGAGGCAGTATAATAATATAGTGTATTGTTATCGTTATCATGTTCAGAGATCGTATCGTATCACTCGTATCCATATGGCATGAGATCGCGATCAGAAAGATTATAGTGAGCATGCATGTATGTATATGTATGTAGGTAGATGTATATATGTATAGCAGTCACTGTCATGGAAGTGGACGCGGGGACGTGATGGGCCCACATTTTTGCTCATTCTTTCTCGTTCTCCATTTCACAGTGTCATAAACCCAGAATTTATTTTTTCTCGAGCTGATCTGATAAAATAATAATAATTATAATAATCATTATTTTTATTTTTATTTGCGGCTACATAGGTACCTACCTACTTAGGTATTTTAGTCTACAAGCTTTTAGGTGCTAGGGTACCGTTAAATCTACAAGTAGTAATGCAATACAGTGCAAGGCAGGGGTGATAGTAATGGTTGCTATCGCTTAAAAGATGTACCTAGATTTAGATTAAGATTCTGATTATGATTCTGATTTTCTTTTTATGGGGAGGGGGCAAGTGTGTGATTTTTAATAGTATAAAAATGACAGTACATTGTTTTGCAGTTTGCTTGGGAGGGCACAGAATTCATTAGGTATTTTGCTTTTGCTACTAAAAATCTTACTACATACATACTTAGCGATGGCCGCTGAGGGAATTGGAATGTATCGATAATAATTATTGGAATTTCATTCATTCATTTATCTGGATGGCTGGCGTAGTATTCTGACTCTGGCACCGTCTGTCATTGTTATTGTTGATTGTTGATGGATAGTAACGACTGCAATTTAAACAGTTATTATTATTATTATATTTGTCTACAATAAAATTGCTCTACGGTTGTATTTATTTATTACGCTCAATTTATTTTACCTTCATGAGGCTTGTATGTATGACTGAAGGAATAATGCCCAGTTGATCTTTAGATTTATGATCATTTCAACGCAATTTCAATTTGCTCAGTTTATGTTTATAATACGTAAGTCAACTTCAGCTCGAACGTGCTTTATGCTCATTTTTCTTTGTTTGTTTGAATGAGATAGTAAAATAAAAAATATGATGAATTATTTTCTCAGAACGACATACCTATGCATAGCAAAAGTACCTATCTACATACATACCTACATACAGTCAAGTCTTACATATAGAGCTACCATTGCCAATAAACACTTGTTGATTTTTTGTAGCTTTTTCCCATGCATTAGGTAAGCGACTAGCATCTCTCTCTCTCTAGTCTGCAGTTATGCCAAGAAGTGAATAATGATTTGAAATTGAGCGTATTTCGACCTGTAGATTAGATGTTGTTGTTTTTTTGTTGGTCTTATTCTTATTGTAATGTTAAGCAAGCGTAAAGGAGGAAATTTCATGGCTCTTCTTATTTCCACTGGGTCATTAATCTTGACTTGAGTAAATTGAAACAGATGCGTTATATTTCTTTCCTCTTTTGTGTAAATGACATAATCGGAATTAATCGTCCGTCTTCAATTTAACGTCTTATTTAGTGCAGTAGTACTACAAAGTAGACCACTTAATAATTTCTGTGAATATTTGTCTGTTTTACAGTGTTTTGTTCGTCTACTATTGGAATTTGGAAAAAAGGAATGGACAGACCACCTTCAATCCCTACAATGTTTAATCGTAAACAGGTGACGATTGAGAATCTAAAGATTTTAACTTCATTGCAATGGGATGAGCAATTATTCTGTGACACTCTCAACATGTGACAATCCTTTCTTGAAAGATAACTCATTATTTATATATATACCTACCTATGCAAAATAAAAAATCAAGTTTTATCCCATCAATTGTCCAAGTACATCTTGTCAAGAGGATTTACCCTCACTGATACAAAAAGGAACTGAGAAACGAGTACATAATCGGAAATAACTGGTTGGTTCACTCACACTACTGGTCTACTGGTTCAAAACTATAAATCTGTATTTTTTAGATTTGAGTACAGAGCAATTTGCTTGCTTACACGGGTCAGACTTACAAATAGACGTAAGCTGTCATAATGTCTTCGGAAGAGTGTGCGGGATACTATGGTGACGGCGACATTGCTGGAGCTGTCATTGGGACATTCTTCGCCACTCTCATCCTTGTGGCCATCATCTATTATTTGCTGGAGAGACGGAGAAAACTTCGACTGCAAAGTAAGTACAAATTATACAATTGTTTTAGGCATTTTTGACTCTATTGCCATCATCATAGCAGCATCTGTGATTTTATTAAACACACATCCCACCGTACTTACGAACAACCAATCTGTATACTAATTCCATGTCAAGTTCAATTTCAATTTCTATCATTGAGAGAGCAAGTCCCATGGATTTGGATTATGATGATTACAAATCCTTGATACTGGTTTTCCTTATCAGAATCAGTTGTGATTTGTGACTCTGATTCCCATTTAATGGAATGGAGTGAACAAATCTCATCAACTCGTTCACTCCAGCATAGCAGTGTACTACGTACACAGTAGTTCTATGCTAATCACCACAATCGCACTGGCAATGAAAAAAAAACTATAAATAATTTCAACGGCTGTAACTTGTAACCTATCTGAAGCTAACCTGCTCACCACAACCACAATACTACGCACACCTATTAATAAAATACAAGAAACAACTACTGCAAGAGTATATTTGTCGGCATATTTTCCCTTTTAATTATACAAAAGCACAACAATGCAATGCAATATGCAATGCAATGTTACAATAGAAAAACAATAGAAAAAGCAATCATTACAGTAAAGGCTCATCTAAAAATAAAAATCAGCTTACGGTTCGATTAGCCAATTATTTAGTAAAGACTGAGCAGCGGTACAGCAAAGGAAAGCAAAGCAAAGGGAAGCGAAGCAGTTGATGAGATGGAAAAGCTTGAGAGCGAAAAGAAATAAGGCAAGTGCAGAGCAGATACACAGAGATTTGAACTTACAGATCAACTTTTTGGCTTTGGCGTTACAGTTGAAATACCTACAGGAAAAATCTGTAGTGATAGTAAAGCGTAGGTGGTAATTTTAAAAGGCTCGTTTAGCATTACATTGGCATTTAGCTCACAATTAGTTCTGGTCTGTGGGATTTACGTGGTGCAAGTGTTGGGGTTGGAGTTGGAGTTATAAATACTTTTTTTTTATATATATTTTATTATTATTACACATTGTTCACGTTTTTCCAATCTTGTCCCAGAGCAAATCATGAATCAGTATGTATAGGAATTATAGTATAGGTACTTACATAGGTATTATTAAGGGGAAGGTAATGAGCGAGTCTATGGGTGGGTGATTAATCTCAGCCCAGCTCATACATACAACCAACAATCAACAGCCACGGTCTTAACTTGCCTATATGACTGAGAAACTCTGACTCTGGTTCTGATTTACGTTCATAAGAATAGAACAGAAAAACGTAGAGAGCTCTGAACAGAATAGAACAGAACCTTAGTTATTGCTTGGTCTGAAAAACTAGACATTTTTATTGCGGTTGCTCTAAAATCCCCATTTCAATTCTAATTCCAAATACATTCCTATGCATACCCTTACAACTAATTCTTACAACTAATTCTTACATCTCAAAATCTTAATTTGTAAATCTTTCAATCCATTTTTAACCACATTTAGTAAATAACTACATTTAGATGTAGCAGTCACAAGCTCATACATAAATGCCTACATAAATATACTCCATTTCATTTTCAATTTCTCAATTTAAAAACTGAAAGGACGGTGGTGTGGAGTGGAGTGGAGAGTTGGGACACACATGTGAGATGATCGAGGTTTATTGTTGCTAATACATAAGTACATACATATGTCTCTGTTCTGCATTACCTACTTACATATTATGTGGTTTTCTTTATTATTTTGTATTTTATTCCATTCAACTTTTCTCTACTGATAGCTTGGCATGGCAGTTGGAGATACTTAGACTTACTATAGAATGTGTGGCTCTCTCTCTCTCTCTCTCTCTCTCAAACACACACTGTTTCTCTTTGTGCTTAGCTATAGAAGTGGAAACTTCATTCATGGTCTCATTATTAAATCCTTGTAATTACAAAAACTAATAATAATGACTTGTCGACATAAATAAACCTAAAACCATTTTACCATCTGTATTGTTGACTGTACAGACAGATGGGCTATATGCATATATCTCTGTACACTGTACGTCGTACGTATTTGACATGGAATATTAGTGTATTAGTCATTATAGTGTTCTACATAAATAATAACATTCAATTTGCTTTCTCTCATTCCACGTTTACATTTTTGATTAGACTTAGACTGATTTTTTATGGCTAAAAGCTAGTTGGTAATTCTGTGCTTACTTTGATTCTGATTACACTACACGGTGTATTGCTTGTATTAGTATTATTGTTATTTATTTATGATTATTTATTTATTATTATTTACAAGTAGAGAAGATCAACACCTTTTAAAACAGAGTATGGCTGTCATTGTCATGTCATTATGACGGCTATGCATACAGACTGTGACTGACAGTCATTCTGTCTGTCGGGAAGCAAGTCACAGTCTTGGGTAGACTTTCTTACCCCTGCATATTTATATTTGTGTAAAGTAACATGACTGATATACCTATAGGTATATTATTTACAGTATAGCTATAGGTATTCCATATACTATATAAAAATCCACTGCTACAGTACTACACACTCCTTGTGGGTTACTCTCACATCCTTGCCATGCTCAGGAAGACACTACTAATGACAAAATTATGCTAATGACTTGTTGATCATTTTAAAATTCCAACATGGAATTTATTCCCTCTTGAAATTTCTCATTGTTTTCCAATGTGCAAACTCAATACATGGCAATATTTGAGCATTAAACGGAGCTTGGATTTTAATTTTTAATACGGCCTCACTTAAGTATGTACGTACCGAGTGCACAAGCAATAGCAGATGGCAGATATATCGTGTCTTTGTTAGTAAGAAGTTGGTACTACGAGCTGGGAGTTAGTGAAGAGAGTGTGGAAGAAATAAGAAATACCTAATAATGAATTAAAGGAGCTTTAAAGCACTAGAGAGCTGAGGCATATACCTATAAGAATCCATAGCTATAGGTATATACATACCTACTATCCCTATTACCTATAAGGTTATAAGTTACATATAAAAGTCAACCCGATGGAAGGAAACTCAAGTGCAATAGCAAGGTCAAAAGACCATCGTATGTGCTCATTTCATTTGGAATCAACTTCTACGTAATAATTTAACATTCATCACCTTTTGTCTGTCTATTTCATTGCTTGAGAGATGAGATGAGGCAGAGTGTGGTGTGTGTAGTGAGTGGGGGAAGGTGGAGAGGAGATCTCTGTCTAACGTCTGGGCGCTGGTTAAATAGTTGCTTCTTATTCCCTCGTCTTTATTTTATTACACATTGCATGTACTTCCATAGCCATGTAGCTTTGCACTTTGTAGGTACACCTTACACATTTTAATTCATACAGAACAGAGTTTGGCAGGTATTTGGTTAGAGCTATACAGATATATGTATATATAGCTATACCTATATAGCCTCTGCCTGGATCCTTTTCATTCGTCATAGCTATAAGTTTCTATCTCTCATCGCATCCCTTTTTCGTTCCCAGTTTTCTGTGTGTCCCATTGTTCTCGTCAGGTTTTCATTAGCTAAATACTTGCAAATTACTTGGACATGAATAATACACGCTCATCAACAGTAAAGCTCACCAACAATTAGCCAAAAGGGGAAAAAAAATGACTGCTTTGAATTTTTATCAGCTGCTGAGCGCTTGTCGTTAGTTAGTTGTAAAGAGATTCACTTAAGCTATCAGTACATAGCATGCAGTGCCATTACCATTGCATTGCAGTGCCAGTAGGCAAAGCAAGCATCAAAGGAAAACTCGTAACAAATTTGTTTCAATCTTTCAATGCACAAATTCATTTAGAATTCTTCTTTTAAATCGTTTCTGTTTCTTTAAGTGTTTTTACTACTTTACTTACTGGCTCTAGCCAGCTATATGCCTATCAGCCGTCAACATCTATCTAATTTGAGGATGCATCGCTCCCTTCAATTCCAATCTCCATTTCCATTTCCATTTCCATTTCCAGCCAAATCCAAAATTCAACTCTATTATTTACTGTGGATGTGGATGGATGAGGCTCTTTTTTTTCCGAGCACAGCCAGCGAAAGAGAATAACATTACCATTTTGTTTATAACTATAGCTACGGCTACGGCTACACAAGGCGTCCTTCACCTTGTCTTTACTTTGTTTTACGTTCCTTGGCTTCTTTGTCGTGGATTTTTTGGTTTGGTTATGTAGTTTTTTTTGTAGCGCGAAATAATGAGTGTGTGTGTGCAAGAACTTCTGCACTCCCTGTGCATATTATAACGATTACGTGGACGTTGGATTTTTTTTAAATGTGTCATTTTCCTTTGAGCTCAACTTTTACAATTTACAATTTACAATCTGTATGCAGGATTATGTGAGCCGCAGAAAACAAAGTCATTCTTTGGGCTGGTGCTGGTTAAACATGATACCGCTCTGAGGCTCGTCACCATAACTATGCACAGTGAGTGCAGTGCTATCAACCAACCTCTGGTCTATTATTATTACAATGAGTAGTTATGAGTTAGTTAGTCAGTTAGGCAGAGTGAGCATTATGGAAATACGCAGTTTTTACATATTTTCTTGTCTCTCTCTCTCTCTCAACTCTCTGATTTTGACTTTGACTTTGACTGTTGATTGTGGAGGCGGGACCGCGGGGCTTTTGCTTTTGGCTTATGGGCCCAAGTTAGAAGATTGCTGTGAAGGTACTCTGTATGTTCTACATACGTGACTGTAGTGCTGTAGGTAGGTAGGTTTCCTTTCTCACGATGAATTAATTTCAAATTGTAAATTGTATAATTTATTTGGAATGGTACTGCACCGTCGAGCATACAGATTTAGCATCGCATCGGCCACATTTAGAAATAATGATGACGCTCAGGATGATGATGATGATGATGATGATACATTCTTCATTGTCACTTAGAGGCTTGAGGCTCCACTATTAGCCGTCGTTCAATTGAATTTTTTAAATTCTCAAGTTCAAGTTTAGCCCCAGCTAGCCAGGCTATATGTATATTGTAATTAAGTCGAGTGTAATCATTTAATGCATGTGTCAAAAATGAAAATGAAGTATTAAGTATCGTACATTTAAGGAAATCCTGGGTCGCGTCGCCTTACCTTTGTTGCTAGTGCATATTTTAGTACTGCATTGGATGACATGCATTTATCAAGTATTTGTAAATTAATTTCTCACAAGCTTCGTGATTCACATCTGGCAAAGTTGTTGAGGGCGATTCAATCCTTCCCTTGCCTTGGTTACAATTTGCCATTTGTTGCCTGTAAAAATCTTGACGAGCAACACAGCTAGTAGTAGCTGATGTAAAAATCAAAGCCTTCCTGGAAAATTGTCAAGGTGTAAAAAATTATGAGGGAATATTGTAATAATAAAAATACTTGAATGTAGAATCAGAGAGTTGTTTTGTTTTCCACGTTATTCTGGCTTTTTTAAATGTAGGTACCTACTTATTTATTATCTTACATCATTCTTCATTAGATCAGCTCAAGATGCTAAATGCCAATACCCACGACGGGGTGCGGTATGTCTGTGGATTATCGCTTCTACCATTTAGTTTAATTAGAACAAAATCCTTACAAGATAGTGTAATGAGAGACTTTGTAATTAGTTTAATTGTTGTGTTATTATTTGTTTGCAATTTACATCCATACGACCTTGAATTTTGAGTTTAGGCTACAAATTGATTTAAATATGTCCAATGTGTATGTATTCTGACTAGTGAGTCTGTCTTGGTCACAAATTTGGTTTCCAAAACCATAATTCTCAAGATCCACGACTTGAAAATATTTGAATTTCCTGGAGTTATTTGTGTGGAAAACATTTATGTAGAACATCACGTTCGTAGCTAAGAGCTAAATTCGTCAATGATGCATTCATTGTATTATTGTAATCATAAGTTTTGCAATTTATAAATTCTGTACATAATCTCTCTTTCGTTTTGTTACGATTGCAATTGCAAAGTAGCGAGCAACTTGTGTTCTATTGTTGTTCTGATTCTGATTATCATTACCAATTATCATTATTAAGTATTTTTCATTGGGAAATAATATGTCCTTAATGTCTACTCGCAAATACGTGCTACTACAATTATTGCGATTACGTAGGTAGGTACACTGAAAAAACTGGAACATCTGTATCATAATCTGACTTTCGTCTACCCTTCATATCTAAAAACTTTTCCTTCTA
>JAQFZC010001781.1:0-26942 GCA_034695205.1 Dicyrtoma fusca | reverse complement strand
TACCTATTATACTATGTAACTGCAACCCAGTAACCCGTAAGCTAAAAAATTGTTAATCCCTTGAACTTCAGGACATAATTACCTAATATGTACTTTCGCGGTACTTGGTACTTGTTTTCGCTGTTGCGTGTCTGGTTTTTTTAAAATTACAAAACTTACTTCTTATGCACTGTCCTCAATGAAACGAGGTTTAAATGAGTCCACATTTGTCGTGGTCGATTGAGAAATCGCTCCGGATTGTCTTACAATTCGTTAAAATGGGAAAAACAAGGCTTGTTTTTTTTTTAGATATTGCGACCCGACGCCAGTTTATTTTTAAAACCGCCTCCAATACGCTCTTCGTGGTTATATTGGTCATCGAATGACCCTTTTGTCACGTTAGGTAAAGAAATGGTGAAGGAGTTCGAGTTCAATACATTATAACGATAAAATCCACAAAAAAGGGCCAAAATTGCATCTTTTTTAAATATTGTTTAACAATCGTAAACATTTTTCATAAAAATGATTCATCTTTCAATTGCGCTTCGCATAAGACCAACACTGTTTTATTTGGTATATACGTTGTTGGTGTACTCATTTACCTTTAACTCGGGTGAACAAGGATTAGTAATAAGACTAGCTGGTTTGCAACCCTCTAGATTGAGACTTGCCACCCGATAAGGAAGCAAACAGAATATCGCAAAAGAAAACACCGACGCAATTTAGGTCTTGTGGGGATATTTTCTGACGTATAATAAGGGACACGCTGTATTGGATTGTATAGAAAAAAGTCAAAATAAAGACATTTATGACAAAGGACTCCTTAGGATCTCACCTTGGTCTCACTGCACAATTATTAGAATTGAACAATTTAACACATACATTGGGTCCTCTGGCCTGCGCCTTCTGGCCTACGTTTACCTGCCTGAGGCTTCCCACCTGAGCCTTCCCACCTAATCCCTCCTGCAGCTTAAGCCTTCCCCCTGAGGACCTGAGGATTCCCATTTGAATTCCTTTACGCTCAACTCACCTGTGGTTTTTACCACAATTGGAAAACCTCCCAAAAGTTTTTTCGTTGGGCCTAATTGTAGGGCCATTTCTTCCTAATACAAAATAAAAGTGGACCCAATGATAACTCTGTCTGATTTTAGCTGTTTAGGGGTTTTGCGATGATTTTTGAAAAAAATCGAGGTAGCTCATATAGCACTGTAAAAATGTAACAATATTTCTAGAATTTGCTGCCTTGCATCGATTCGTTACTCTACCTGGATGCGGACTCGGTCAAAGTGTCGAATCTAACATATTTTTGGAATGAATTCCAAAACATGAACGAGTCATAAATTGCAGGCATTGCTCCAAACACAGAGTACCCTGCCAATGGATCCTACAACGAGTATATAGTTCGTTACATGCTATATGGCGAAAGAGGTATTGCATTAATTGCACGGTTTTGTATGTATATTTTATTTTCAAAACGAGAATGTATCAAAATATTATATCGTGGGTAAAGAAGCATTGCGGATTAAATCTAGGCCCTCCTTTAAACCTTACGATCTAACAACCGGATTTGTTTTAAATAGGTCTACTTAGGTGTTTAAAATAATTTTTTTGAAGTTGCCGTATTTTGAAACTGCTTTTGAAATGCTTAAATTGAAGTTTTACTTGTTGTATAAAGCGTAAATATATTTTTTACTATTGTTAAAGAAGCGTCGATGCCAGTTTTACCGTTTTCGAAAAGTGTAAATAGCAGTTTCACTAGTTTTGAAAAGGTGTACATTGCCGGTTTGCTGTTTTTGAAGAGGTGTAAATAGCAGTTCTACTCGTTCTGAGAAATACTACTATCAATTTTACTAGTTGCAAAAATTGAAAATACAAGTTTGGTATTTTTTAAAAGTTTGAAATCGGGTATGCCTTGTACCTACATGAAAACAATATTAAACTGTTGCACTTAAAAATTTGAGGTAGGAACAGAAAACAGCCCTACAGCACGTTTAATTAACTGGTACAAACGGACATAATAACAAAAGCATGAAATGTGCGCTCCTGGCGCAACTTCTTTTTCAGCATTTTGTCGGTCAGTGCTGTGATTTCTCATCGTAGGATAATTTCCTAGACCGTCTGTGAGCCTCCATTGCTTTTCCTACACATTCCTAAATTTTTGTGAAACGCTAAAAAATGTCATCCTGCAATTGAATGCAAAAATAATTACATCTTTTCCCGTTTACTTTAGGTTAAATTATTTCATTCATTCATTACTGGCTGGAAACGGGCGCATCAACAAAGTTTGTGTGCTGTGTTTTAGTTCAATATAGATTTATAAAAATAATGAGTAAACGTTTTTGAAGGTTTTCCGATTTTTGAGAGAAAAATGCTGAATGACCGCTTAAATGTGCAATATTTACAATCTGTAACGGTGGAATAGTTGCAATGAATTTGACAAGAATGAAGAATTTCTAATTTGAAACCAAAGCCAAGGCCACCTGCACAATCTACAAGGGCAAAATCCAACTGGCGGATCAAGACATTTTTAACACTATTTTCCATGCATTTCCCGTTAAAAAATAAATAAATTATGCTCATACGGGCAAAAATGGAAAACAAGTCCGGGCTTTTATTGAATTATTTTATAAATGTTTGGCTTTAAATTCATAGCAGAGAAATTGCACCCATTCGACTGCAAGTATAACGTTTTCTGGGCACATTGTGAAGAGCCGAATAGATACTGAGAAGTACGAGGTGATTTGTTTCATGAAGAAAACGGAAGGGTCTTTCTGCTTCTGTCAGCCAGCTTTGCAACATGCGTTTTAGATAGTTCATCGAAATACGGAAAATTTGCATGACTCCGACTACACGCTTTTTCAAAACTTATTTAAAATTATTTCCAAGGTACGACTTGAAAACCATCTGGATGCTAGATTTCGCTGCTTTTCGTTAGTAAACATAATGATACTAAAACATAATTCGAAACTAGAGAAACACGCTTTAAAAAAGGACTAAGAAATTGCCAATTTCAAAAATGTCAGAACAAGAAAAAAACATTATAAAAAAGGTCAAAGTAATTACAATAATATTTTCAAAAGCATTCCAAATTGGCAGGTAACACTTTTAAAAAACGTCATCAGTGAAAATTAAGTTTCGAAAAGGTCAAAAAAAGAAAAACAAGCTTTAAAAACATTCCTAAATACTGCATAATTCATTCAAAACTGGTAAAAAATGAAATAACCATTTTCAAAAACATTCCAAATTAGTTAATCACACTTGAATACATTTCAATACTGGAAATTACCAATTTTAAAAGGTTTAAATATAAAAAATTCATTTTTGAAAAGACATAACTAGAAATAAATGAAAACAATATCTAAACGTTCAAAACTCAGAAGACGACGATTGACGCTGACGTTTCGATGGAGGCTGAGCATCACTATCGCCGAGATTAAGGTGATCCTCCTTGTTTGTGCCTTGTAAAGCGGAAGAGTGTCCATCCTAGAAACCAAGCACGTACTAGGTTATGAAAAAATTAAACTAGCAGCAGAATTGGAATTTTTAGTATTATTACAATTAACAGTAGGTAATTATTACTAGCCAATCTATTTGAGTCGGAACCGTGATTTAAACTCTTAAAGAAATTTTATAAAATTCAAGTTCTTCAAAGAAGCTGTAAACAATTCGATTAAATCTTTAAAATTAACAATAATTACTTATTACAAGCAAAATTATTTTCATAATATGGTTTTCAAATTCCAAGTCTGAAAATTCTAATCTCAAGTTTATCTTTTTGACCATTTTGAAAGTGTTGTTTACACAGTTTATAAACATTTACAAAATATGTCAGAAAGGAATTATTGAATAGCTAAACTTCTTCATTGGTTCCCAGTTCAAATTATTATAAAAATCGTACCTCTTCTGCGGAACTGGAACACTCCGGACGAGCAGTGTAATTTTCTAAATCCGCTGGAATTGTTGAAGTGAGCGCTAACGCAGCTAAACAGGGAGAAATGATGACGGACTTTCTTGAAAAATAGGCATCGTCAGACGACGAATGTTGGCTGTTACTATCTGTAGATGACTTCAAATTAAGATTCTCTTCCCCAGCAGTCCCTGAAACTTCTAAGTCACTGCCGCCACTCTTTTCGGTGTCAGCTACACTCGATCGTGGGGAATTGACAGGAGTGTCTTCCAGTTCATCATGCCGTGCATCCATCAGTAAATTTCGATTAGGTCGTCTTAGTGTTGGAACCCAGATTCCTGTCTTTACAAACCCGTTTGCAACTATCCCTTCTCCTGAACAATCGTGGTAAACCTGGCGGATAATTCCTGGAATGTGATGATCTTTTGGAATAACATTTTCATTCTCATGCATCCAAGACGAGATACTTCCTTGTAGTTTACTTTTAATTGCAGCAAAGAATCCCTGTCGAATAGGTTGGATGGAGCTCACTCGATTTCCTGGTATAACAAGTAGCTGAATGCCACGTTGCTCACAAAAATTAATTGTCAAGTAGCTCACATGACTCGGGCGGTTGTCAAGTAACAACAAAACCGGATTCGCCGCGGTTGGTTCGGTATAGTTGCAAAAATGAACGAGCCATTTTCTAAATTGTTGAGGTGTACATCTACCGGTCTCTGAAGAATCTGCTGAGGTTCCTTCGGGTCCTTGATTCAGTAGTGATTCTGTTGGAGTCGTTTTAGAGAACACAAACATTGGAGGAATGACTATCCTTCCACTCGCATTAGATGCACAAATCATGGAATTAAACTTCTTAGATTTTCTTTCTTCCAAATAATAAGTCATTCTCCCTTTTTCTGGACCTGACTTCATTGTTCTCTAAAATAAAAGATTACTTAACGTAAGATTTCACCTTCATGCAGCCACCAATAAATACACGTCTTGAATTAAGTTTAATATTAACTTTTCGAAAAGGCTTTGAACACAAGCCTAATGTAAATAATCAAAAATATCTATAACTGCATAGCATAGGTAGTAACGAGTTAATTGCATTAATACTAACTTTCAAGTAAACAGTGAAAATAGTTTATTTATTTTAAAAGACCGCATACCTTTGAAATGGCCAATCCCATTTGATCTACTGAGAATATTTGATTAGCTCCAATTCCATTTCGATCATTTAAGATTTCTTCAAATTGATCAAAAAAAGCATTTAAGTTTTGCTTAGAAAGAGCTGAGTTCGATTCAACGGACGTTGGCGTGGCTGTCTTGACATCCATTCTGTGTTTATTTCTTTCCAAAAAATTATTTGCCCAGTCCAGACCAGCTTTGCAATTTTTGAAGGGATGAACTAACCCTAAGTTTTCCGCCAAATCAAATGCAACTTCTTGCAGGGCATTTTTTGTGCACACATGGAATCTAAAAAAACCAAAAAAATTAATTTAACAACAATAACTACAACCTTAGAGTTTGAGTTTGAGTTTCTTTATTAACGTGTCAAATCATTCAGTATACAATATGCTGATTTCCAATAATGGACACACATGATTAGAATTTCAGAAATTAATGGCAAATCAAAGTTTACATCAATAAGCACACTAAATCGAAAGTAATTAATAACTGTAAATGAAAGTTTCGAAATATTAGTTTCTAAGCCTAATACTTACGTTATTCTGATTCGAATCAGTTCGAACAGCGTATATAATTAACTGTTTTTCACTTTTATTGGATAAGTACTAAACAATTTTTAAATCGATTCTAATTTTAATACAACTTGATCCGAATAAACGTCATACTGCCGAGAAAGTAATGAAGTACCTTATCAAAGAATCTAACGTTCCAAGTTGGGGCGTTTCGAAGGGCTTTGATTTTTATAAGGTTGAAAAGTTCTGGTCTTAAATAATTAATTATATTTAATTATTTTAAATTTCTAACTGGAACCCCACTTTACCTATGCAGTTCCAAAGAATGTTCTAATAATATAACTAAATTACGATTCCTGCTCTGATTTAAATTATGATTTAGAGTACACTAAAAATAAATTACTTACATTCTTCCAACTTTTTCTATACGTCGAAATATCTCCTCTTCATTATCTGGATTGAAAATGGGCTCAAATCTGCCGTGTGGGCCCACATTTTTAGTTACATGATTAATTAAGGTACTTCGAGGAACTCCGAAAGTTCTTGCGGCTTCCAGTTTCGTCATTCCACTTTTGACAGCCTCCACTGCATCGTTCATATCCTCTGGGGTATACGTAGGCTCTTGTTTTGAGTACTTCCTCACCACTAGATTGGAGAAATAGTTACAAAAATATTTTAATAATTAGATAAAACAATTTAAATAATTTATGATGAATACTAAGTATAATATAATTATTTGGTAAACTCCATTGAAAGATTATTTCCGAGCAGGGCATGAACAAATGTATTAGCGCAGTTACTGAAAGGTTCTAAATGGAAACTTTTAAACCATTCAATCAATAATCTAACTCTTTCAACGTTGATAAAATCCTGTTGTTTAAATATGCGCTTTTTAAAATTGAACTAATGTTATAAGGGTTTCAAACACCAAAACACATAATTACGAAATAAAATTATCATAATTTCAAAATAACGTTAAAAACAAACACATAACACAGCTGCTACCGAACAGAGTTTTTTAATAATTATAGAAAAACCTACTGCGGCGTATTAATATTGTCTTTTATTATTTAGGTTCATTTGAAAAAATAAAACAGTCTTACTTTTACACGCTAGGATTTTACTTAACTGAAAGTACTTAATTATAGTAGATAATTAATTCCTTCAGAAAAAATTTGGTTTTTTATCTAGGTTTGATTAGATCTTCGGCTGTCTATCGACCCAGAGTTCTGTGAACATGGACTGGTAGCAACAGACTGAAACGTATCTAACTACGTGCTTTTCTACATGTCGACAAAGACTACTACGTATTACTCAGGGTTGTTCAGAAATTACGTCAAGCATTCAATCACTGAGTCTGCGTTGGCTATTGATTGTAATGCTAAATTCACTGAACCAGGGTAAAGGCTTCTAATTGTGTTTTTTTCAATCGTGGTCGCACAAAATAAAATTTTAAAACTAATAAAAACGCAAAAGGTATTCCCATCATCTTGTTTGTTGTACCCAATTATCAGTTGTGCAGTGTACCATGGGTGTGATTTGTTTGAAAAAACTTTGAAAACTTTAAAAATTAAAAAATCAGGAACAAAAGTTAGTCGGGTCTAATTCTACCAAGTCCGAATTTCAGCATTCTCAGTTCGATTGTGTGCTCGCAATAAACAGTCAAGCTTCTTTATTGGGTGGGTATTGTGGTTGAAAAAATTAATTTAGATTTTATTAGTTTTTCAGGTGTCAATCCTTGTATTAAATTTTAAATATGCTGAAAGGACGTATAAATGTGGTCGGATGTAAGCTTGTAATAGTGGTCTACCTAAATAAGTTTAGTTTGATCCTTTGCTGCCATATTGTTTCGTATTCTATTTTCTGCCTAAAATTGGGGGCGAAAAAAACGTTAAAAAAACGTCAAAAATAGACAAGGGACTTTGAAATGCAATAAAAACTTATTTTATGCTTCTTTGGCTTTTAAAATTTATTCTATTTAAGTTGAAATAGTTCTAATGATTTTTTGTTAATGTATTCACAAGCTGAACTAGTCGCAGTCACAACTTGGTTGAAAATAATTATCTGTTTTTTACATTGAAATCGCTACTGTTGCAAAATTAAAAGTGAACCCAATTTAACATTTGGAAACTGCTATTCGATTATACGACCTTTTGTGTGTAAATGAACCGATGCCTATACTTTTTACAAACAATATTTGCAATACTAGTATTTATTATAAATTAAGTCCCCTGTGGGCTATCGCCCATGGGACTGCAATACTAGTATGTACCCCCGTTAGCCGACCACATTTGCAAGTCCTCAAAGTCCATCAAAACGCGAAACATTTTGTGTAGAATGAAATTAAATAATTGGTCGTATGTTATAATCAGTTTTTTTAAATTCAGTTATGCGTTTAAGTAATATTTTGCAAAAAACGGCCACAATTACAAGCCTTCACTCTACTAGTTAAATTAGGGTTCACCTTCCAGCACAATGTTTGTGAACAGCCCCTTAACCGAAACGTTTATTGATTGTGAGCACATTCCTCCTCCATTGATTCAGTAATTGTCACATAGGAGGCTGGTGAGTTCAGTAAAAACAAATCGTACAATTAAACTGACTATAGTTCACAATTAAAATTAATTATTTAATTATAGGTTATTAGTTGCAGGTTTAATAATTATTTATGTCCTACCAGTGAAGTGCATTCCTATTCTTATCTGAGTTAAAAAAATTCGACTTTTTCATGCAGTGATAAATCGACTTAACCTGGGAAGGCTGGGATAAGGTGGATAAATGACTAGAAAAGTTTGGATTTTACCGATATTAAGGAACAGTTGAATATAATAAGCTTGACTAGCGTTGTTATTTGTTAACTACACTAGACTAGATGCATGTGTTCTTATTAGGCATTCCTGTTAGGCTGCTGCCTTTGCCAAGCAGTTATAAAAATAAAAGTTTTTAAACAATAATTAAAACCTGTTGGGATGTTGGGAATTTATTTTAATGCACATGACATAATTACCTACTATTGTTTTGTTTTTAACATAATTCTGTAGTTGCAGACCAAGCAACGCAACTTAATCCAACTTATCAAGAAAGAGAACACAATATCTACACTTGTACGTGAAAATCATTGTCTAATTCACAATTTAAAAAATACCAGACAATCATATTTTATGAAAACGTACATTCATGCTACTACTTCTAACCGTAAAATCTTACAAAAATAATTAAATTATTGTTACAGACACATACCTAATTGCAAACACTTTTTTATCTAAAATTATACTCAAATTCTGAAAGCCCAAACTTAGTAACTACATTTTGAAAAAGATTGATGTTTCATTTTTTTAATATGAAATAATAATTACTGCAAAAACAAATTCAACCTTGAAAACAAGCCAAAATGTATGATTTGCGATTATCTTTAGTGTCCCAGCTGCTGTAGGTAATTACTGACAACTAATGATCTTTTTTTGCCAATCGACGCGAACTTGCTTCTAGTTTAGCTTTCTTCTGTTCCTGTTTAGCTGTGAGCCGCTGTTCAACTTCAGGAGATGTAACAATCTCTGACTTCCCGCACCTTGATTTTGGTTTTACTGTAGGCTTGTCTGGCAGAGGATCGATTTCAAAAGGTGATTGCGCGAACTGCATAAAAATAAAAAAAATTGTTAAAATAACTAGCTACAAAGCTTAATCGCAAGTAGATCAAAGACTGAAAGGTTGGAAATCGCTCTATAATTATTCAATACTGCTTTTGTTGATGTGGGCTCAGTGGGTTGCTTCATCTTTCCTGAAACTCCTAGTTCTATTGAATCAGCTTCCATTTCACCAAAGTCAATGGCATCATCGTAGTGTAATTTGAAACTAATATCTTCAATTAATTCTAATTCTATAGTTGGTTCCTCAAGCTCTTCTGTTTCGTCGTCAGTATTATCTTGAGAAATATCCTCAGTTTCTTTCACCGCTAATTCTAACCCAACGGACTCTTCGACATCGTCGGCAACGAATTCGTGCTCCTTAAAAACATTCCGATTAGGGGCCATCAGGTTTGAATCCCAGATTCCAGTCTTTCTGAATCCACTTATTGCATTAGTTTGAGAAGCACTATTTACAAATGCGTTACAGAGTATACCCGGGATGTTTTTGTTTTCCGGTCGCATATTCTTATTCTCCGTCATCCATTTATGAAGCAGGAATGAATAACGTTTTTTTAAAGGGCCAAAAAATGCAACATCTAGAGGCTGAAGCTTGTGTGATGTGTGAGGCGGTAACGTCAAAAGAATGATATGATTACTTTTACAGAATTTGAGGCTTTCTAAATTGATGTGGCTAAGATGGCCGTCCAGAATTAGCAACACTGGGCTTTCTTGAGATGGTTTCGAATAGCCAACGAAATGTTCCAACCACTTGTAAAACAATGAAGCGTTTGTCCATCCATTCTTACTGAAAAATGCACAAGAATTCGTTGGACCTGCTTGAATGAACTCTTCGTCGGGTGTTTTTTTAGGAAATATAAATGCTGGAGGGGGAAAAACGGTTCCTGTTGCGTTCATGCAGCAGATTAGCGAAACCAGCGAACCACGTTCGCCGGCCATCAGGCTGTGAACTGCTCTAGCTCCTTTTTTTCCAAGCACTTTAATGGTCTTCTGCAATTAACACAAATTTTCAATATTATTTAACACGTAACGTCTTTGAAATTGCATCTTTAAGTGTATTAAATATCATGGACTTAAATATTTGGAAACCCTAATCAAATAATAAATGATTTTATTTATAAATGATGTAAGCTCACAGGAATTATACAACGATTAAAGAATTTTTGAAGCAGCCTTTGTTCACTGAATACTGTACGCTCTAGTCGTTTTATAAAAAAAAACTATGTAACTGGTAGCTAAACGTTAAAAATAACTATTGTTTGCACGGAATTACTTACAGGTACTATGGTAACTCCGGTTTCATCCATGTTGAATATTCGATCTCCAGTAATGCTTGGATTGTCCTTTAACACCTGCTCCAGATTATTAAAAAACTGGCTAACGCAGCTCTTTCTGAAACCGAGAGCCCTTTGCATTGAAATCGGAGAAGCTAGCCGAAAAGAGACTTTTTTTTTATTTCGTTCAAGAAATCCTCTGGTCCATCCATATCCAGCTATTCTCTTAGTCTTGTTGAATGGATGAGGTATTTTATTAATCTCGGCAAGTTCAAATGCTTTCTGAGCTAACGCTAAGCGGGATACCCCATAGTACCTACAAATGCATTTTAAAAATATTGATTTACCATTACAGGTTTGCTATTATAATTATTCATCGGCGATGCACAATATGGTGCTGTGATTTTGAGAGCCTCATTTAAGTAAGTAATAATTACAATAACCAAAACCACTAGCTAAATTAAGTTTAGACAAGTCACCTTTGACTAAGTTCTATCAGATAGTCACAGAGAATTGATTCTTGTTCTTTGGAAAACACTGGTTTCCCTCCAATATGTCTAGGTATCGTTTCTGCTGTTTCAATATAACTTTTAATCGTCTTGTCACTGATTCCATAACGCTCAGATGCTTGACGTAGATTAAAGATGCCGTCCTTAACTTTCTTAATTGCGTCAGCTAAATCCTGTGCATTTAATTCCTTCCGTTTTCCACCCACTAACCAAGACAAAATAATAAATACGCGTGATTAGTTGTTTCATAATTTTACAGGTAAAATCAATAAAGACACTGATTGAGATAAATATGTTGTTTTTAACACTTTGAGGCTTAACAAATATTTTACACAGCAATGAGATTAAATGTTAAAAAGCTCGTTTGATTAGAATAAAACGAACTCAATTTAAATTAAATCCCATTTTTTCCATAATTTTTCCAATCGTATTTAATAATATTTACTATTTTTAACATCAATAATTACACGTTTTAGAATTAATTACTTCGATAATTTAATTTTGCTATTCTTGGTCCAACATTCGAATTCTTATGAATAAAACTATCTATATATTTATTATCTTAAAAAAGTCAGTCTCAATTAACTTACTTATTTCAGTTGTGTGAGAATTATTTAGTAATAACAGTAGAAAAACTATTCAAAAATTAACTTAGTTTCAAATATTTGACAATTTTAAGAATAGCGAAATAACAGCAGCCTGAAATCTTAATGGCCATTTTCAAAACAGTGATGACGACTTTAATTTACTGGCACTGTTATAACAGGCACCATTCCTGCTGACAGTGCTGTCTGTAGTAATTGCAGTGCATTGAAATCATAGTATAATTATAACTATACCAAAATTTGTATTGTGCATAATAAAAAGCCAAGCTATATCAGTCTGTCGCCTCAACCGAACTACGGACGATAACACTCAGCAGAAAGTCCATCGCAAGTATTTCTTTTAAGCTCGCAGATTATAGCTGCATACACTGAAAATAGTCGGTGTTTATAAATTGGGATTACAAAATCCTTTTTCAATGACATTTGATCTCATTTTCGAGGAGATTTTTAAATTCGATGAGCTTTGTAAAGACGCTACTTTAAACAAATGGAAATTGTAATTGCAGGTTCACATAATTATTTAGAACTGCCTGCTATTAATAACATTTTACACAGCTATTAAGATTTTCTTTCAAATTGTAATTAATTATGCTTTTAAAACCGATTTTTTAAACTGGAATTATTTTGCCCTATTGATAAGTTAAAAATCAATCTTGAAGTCTCTTTCTTCCCCTTAACCAAAAGCACCTCTTACTATTTTAGCTCAAAAAACCAAATGCAAACTTTAAATATCTAGTTATTTCCAATCTGCCCAGAATGTGAGATAGTTTGGTCTGGTCTTTGGTAACTGTGATTATTTGCATTGATTTTGGTTTTTAGAATGGCAATGCGTGAGAATCCAGTTGCCAGATTTCCAAACTACAGAGCAAAGGCGGAAGTCGGAAGGCATCTTGTCGCTTTTTGACTGGTGATGGTACTTATGGTGGTTTTGTTTTTGTTTCGATGCTACAGGAGTAACAGGTGGTTAGTGTCCGGTAACTTACAAGCAATAATAATAATAATAAAAAAAGAACATTAAAAAAATATTTATTATTACTATGTTTTAACAAATAAAACATTTTTATTTTGCCACTTTTTTAGTAATTAGTTAATGGTATAACAACAGCCGGGAAACCCAGTAAACAGAGTCTGTTTTTCTCATTCCGACTGCCAAAAAATGACATACCGGGAAATCGTACCATTTTTATACCATGGTGGCCTCGATGATATGTTCTACCGGAGATACCTAATTAAACCTCATACATATTAAGTTTATTGTACTTAAAAGCAAGTTTAGTTGTGTAATCTATTCTCCTTTTCCCTTAAAATGGTGTAATACACTATAAAATTCAAGTGTTGCACCTATTTATTATCATTTTTCAAAATTTTCAAAAACCGAAAACTTTCAAACCAAAATTGCACCCGGTAACTCAATGCAATTACAATACTTCTACTGCAATACATCACTTTAAAGGTAATCGCATGCACAACAGAAGCTATGCTATTTTCATGCTAATTAATTCATTCGAAATCTTGTCCTTCAAATTATTTAATCCAATTTATTTCGTTAAATCATTTTATGTAACACTTTCACTCAATCATTTAATTTAATCCTTTCTTTCATTCAATCATCTCATTCAAATCCTTCCACTCAAATTAATTTATTTATTCATGTCATTTAAATTATTTCAATCAATCAATCATTTCCACTATCATTTCTATTATCAATAGTCAGAATCAGGCCTTTAAATAGTAGGCCGACGGGCGGGCACGGCCTATGAAACAGTCAATAGTTTGTTGAAATATTTATTGTAGATACTGGTTTCTGTAGATTTAACACTAAATACTTTTTTTTGGGTCTGTAGATTTAACGTTTTAATGAGGGTATTTATTCTAAAATATTAGAATTGATCGATCTACAGACCAAGATTAAAATGTTAAATCTACAGACCCAAACTACGAATGTCAAATCTACAGAAAGCAGTATCTATAATAATGTGTTTTTAGAGCCTTCTATAAATTCTTTAGTGGTTACCGTAAAATTTTTACGGTAAAACTTCTAATAGAAGGCAGGTCTCCAATAGACGGCGGGGGTCGAACTGAGTTTTACAGTAGTTATTTGTATAATTAGTTACTCAAGTGTCGGTATAATTTAAAACAAAAAACTATTTTCGTAATTAATGGCCCAATGTGGTCGTGAAGTACATCGTGTTAACAAAAATGAGGTGATTACTGATTTAAACAGAGCTTTTGTTAGTTAAATCTTTGAATTTTGAAATTTTTCGAAAAAGGTTGAAGAAACATGGAAAAACTAACTTTGCATGCCAAAACGTTGGACTAAAATTGAATAATTATATTTTAACCTCTTTGAATAGTTTCTATTCTACATGCGATTGTCTTTTATAAGTTACATTGCAAATCTTATTTGGATTTGAGTAACCGGTCAGAATTTTATTTTGAAAATGTTCGATTTTTAAAAACTTGTTCAATCGTGATAGTTTCATTTAACTAGGTTTCAATAACCACTACTTTAGGTAAAAGACCAGGCCAGTGGCTTTTACCGGTTTAAACCGGCTTAAAGTGGCTTAAAATAGCTCAGAGTGATTTACTCTAAAAATGTATGTTTATTTTGTTAAAACAAAGTGGGGCTTCGCACTGCTTGGTTAGCTAGGGCGATATATTCTTCACCAAGGATGTCAGGATCTATACTTCAAGTTTCAATTACCGTAAATTCTCTGCTTTACGCTACCTTTTTGTTATTGTTTGGGGAGTTATTCAATGAAGCAAGGCTCTGACTGGAAAGTTATAAGAGGCTGCTGTGGAGTTACTAGAGGCTGGTGAGTTATTCAGTGAAGTAACGCTCGGACTGGGGAGTTATTAGAGGCTGGCAAATTATTAGAGGTGGGGAGTTATTAGAGAATTTACGGTAAATATCTTCGATAGAGCATATCATCGAGACCGATCGTTGGCGAAGCCAACTTGGTGGTCTCGATGATATGTTCTACTGAATATATTTAATTAGACCTCAAAAATATTAAGTTTACTCTACTTAAAAAGCAAGTTTCGATCTGTAATCTATTCTTCGTTTCCCTTAAAATGATGTATTACACGATAAAATGCAAGGGGGGCTCCGCCCTACTTATTTAATTTCAATTTTCAAAATTTTCAAAAATCGATTTCAAACCGAAATTGCAACCGGTAACTCACGTCCGAACGGGGCGGGCAAAATAATTATTACTTTAAAGGTAATCGCATGCAGAACAGAAGCTATGGAGATTCCTCAAAACGAATTATTATTTAATCTAACATTTGTGCGAGTAAAGTGGATTTTTCCATGTTTTTTCAACATTTTTAAAAACATTTCAAAAGAACATGATATTCCAAAACTAACTTCGGATCTGTAACCTCCTTCCCATTTCCGTCAAAATGACTTATGACTCGACCACATTGAGCCAAAATTAGGAAACTTTGTTTCAGCCCTGTTATTATACCTACTTTTAGTAATTAGTAATAATTATTCGCTACTTACTACCTAATTAGTACTACTATCGTCATTCTAATAAACACAAGTCTGCCTTTCAACTTTCACGGAAAGTCTAATCTTAGTTTTTACAGCACTCAAAGAAGCGAGATAATTGTCATCCAAGTTATTCGAATTATTTAACCATGCAAAACTAAAGTGCAACTACTTGCTAAACTTCCCATACCAACCAACCCCCTCCCCCCGGTGGGGGTTGGTTGGTATGGGACTCCACAACCATTTTTCGTAATCTAATTAATTATTGTTTGTCTTTACTTCTCTGAATAAAAAACACAATCTATTTCTTCGCTTTCTGCTTTAACTGTTGACTATCGACTTTTAGTTTCAATTTTGGCATTAATTATTCCAGGATTGTATTTGTATGGTTTCCTTTTATAAGTTAAATTCGTTTTCGCGACGGTAGAAAACGCAAAATTGCAATTACTTATTAATAAGTTATAATTATTTATGTTAGCTTCGGGTTTTAAACGTTGATACTTTATTTGCAAGTATAGATAAACTATAATTATATATGAATAATTACATTTCATGAAGTATGAAGTTCTTTAGTAGTAATTAATTAGTAATTATGTATTTTTTTATCCTAGTAGATAGAATAGCAAAATAAATAGTAAAATAGAATAGGAATAGTAGAAACAGGGAAAGTTTAAGTTTGTTGTTTTAGTTAAACGATTTAACATTTGACAGAGAAAATCGAAATTAAACGTAGACAAAATGGGGATTATCTATCCTTTAAACATATGATTAACCGCGGTATAAATTATGTAAAGCTGCATTTATTTAATACAGGAAGAGTGTAATTTTACGGCACATCCAATTAAACAAATACAGAACGAAGTATCTAATTACAATTTTAAACTATTTCAGATATGGTATTACAGCTTGCCACTCGGCCGACCTTTGTAGGGCTAAAAGATGCATATTTAATACAGAATTTAACTAAATAACTGAGTGGAAACGATTAGGCAAAATAAATTCAAAAAGTTCAAAGCACCTGATCATTCTGATTCTGATTGTTAAGCGCAGTAGCAAATAATTGTAGGTGAAATTATGAAGTCAGTTAAAGATGGAAGACTGACCGTGTCCTAACTTAAAGTTCAATGGCAAGTGCAATAAAATGTGTAAAAGTTGGTAAATGAAGTTCGATTGAGGATGGCTACAAAAATTATAAATAAACTGTAGTATTATTTATTTATTTATTTTAGTTCGTAGTTCAGTTAGAATTAGTTAGGTATGTATTTTAGAGTGAGTGAAGGAGTGAGTGATTAATTGAGTGAGTGATTGCAAGTCTGATGCTTGCGTGAGTAGGAAAATAGGATTTCAATGTTCTGTCCGGTGCAGACCAGAAGCTACTGAGGAGTTAGAATCAAGGGATTTCTAGATTTGGGAAAAAGGCAAGTGGAGCAGATTTAGGAATTTGAAAGATTTGAATGTGGTTAGTTTCGACGGCATGGCCGATTGGAATCTTAGGATAAGAAGTGGTACGGTAAATGGGTACATTTAAATTCATTGCATTTCGATACATAATTATAAGTGTAGAATATTAAAGTATTTGAAGTGTACATGGATTTGAAATGTGAGATGAGTAGAAAGTAATGTAACGTACATAGATGTAAGTGTAAATGTAAAAATATTGAGGTATTTGGAATGTACATTTATGTGAAATGTAAAATTAAAGATTATTTTCTGCCATCCGTATCTGTACAGAAACTGATAATAGCATGAAGGATTGAACTTTTAGAAAGGCATGGCATGAAATATTAGTAAATGGAAAATATTATATTATTGAATATTTTGTGGATGAAATGTGTGAAGTAGACTGAACACTGATGTATGCAGCTAATCATGGGCACTAGGACTTTATTTGACCAATAATAATGCTAATTTATAAACTCATTTATTTGATCAATTACTTCACTTGTGGCAACAAACAAAATACTGATAGTGGAAATGTTAAATTTGCTTAGTTAGTATAGACAATTTTACACCATTAGGAAAAACTTTATAACAAGAACTTTTATTGATTATCTCGAATGATTAAATTCTTGCAAAACTAATAAGAAAAAACCTAATATTTACGTAATTTTAGTAATTTATAAACTTTAGATGCTTAAATAGAGCTACATTCTCCAAATTACGAATTGCATCAAAATCCAAATCACAGACGCCGTGGTTAACTTCAAGAATTTGAACGTTTGGAAAAATGATAGCAAATTTTGCCATCCATCCTAGTGGGAGACTAACTGCATTTGAAAAACTAAGAGATTTTACAGTTTGAATAGGATCATAATCATCAAAATATTCTTCCCATGGCGTATTTGACTCGATTTCATACAAATCGATTAGCACACCAATCAGATTCGGAAATACTGCTGTAAATTGAAATCCAGTTGGAAGAATTTTAGTATGATTTTCTGGATTGAGAGGAAGATCAATTTCCATCGTCGTAACTTCTCTCATCTCTGGAAAACGTAGATTGGGAAGGAATCCTATGTACGAGTTAAAATTAATATGCTTCAAGGTGTTTACATTAGCTTGTAAAACATTGGTAAATATCATCGAAGCTTTGGCAAGAATGGCAGGATCTGAAAGTGCGTTAAATTCTTCAGGTTCCAGACCAAGATGTAAAGTTTCTACCCTGCAAGAAAGTAGTGAATGTATAAATTATTTTCAAATGATGTGGTTGTTTCCAGATTTGCATTTCAGGAAATAGAAAAGGAAAACACATTACAGAAAAGGGGCTTACAAATTTTGATTGGCTTTCGCTGACTAAATGCTTAACAACAATGATATAGACGCAGAACCATATTTTTATCGCGTAATTACATAATTACATGGTAGCACATAAGCGTTGCCCCGCCACCCACAGCCCACGCCAGCAAAGTCGCGCAATTATGTTACATCATGTTTAGTAGAGAATTTGATTACAGATCGAATCCAGTATTCAGTTCGAAAATGAGTTTGAAAATAAAAACGTTATGGACTAAATGAGACAAGTCAATGTTTAAAATTTAAAAGATTTTTGACCTAAATTAGCTATTCAAACTTCTTGCATAACATTTTTATTTTGAATCCGATACCAAAACTGATTACTTGGCTATAATTGTTTGCAAATAGATTCTCAACAAAATATGATGTAACGTAATTGGGCGGCGTTGCTAATTTGAGGTGTGGGTGGGTCGGGGGGGAATGGTTATGTGGGATCTCGTACTTTGTCAAAATCGAACCAACGGAACCAAAGATAATGAGGGTTCCGCAACCTCCCACCCCCCCCAATTAACATAACAGGGCTTGGAGAAGGAAGGCACGTTTGTTGTGACGCAAAACGCCGATGGGGCAAAACCGCGGATGGATGGAGTGCAACCATTCATCAAGGAAATCTCTCACACTGTGACAGAAGAAAAAAAAGTGCATTTTTAATTGATTTTCTCAACAAACTTCAGCAATTAAATTATATTAAAACCATACGGGCAAACAGCAAGGGTCGGTAAAAAACTAGAAGCAATCTGAAAGTGCTTTTTTTTTATTTTAATATTTTGATGGTTTTTTAATTTGGTGGTGGCACTTTGTTTTAAAAAAGACTTAATTGTGTCGTATGTATTACAAACATGACCTTTTTTAAAAAATCGGACTCGTATACCAAGCCGATTAAACTATTCTCCTTGGAGGAGTGACGACTTTTTAAAAAAGTAGTTTGCATTTTTTTTAAACAAACAAATTGTTCAAATTCATCTTCATAAATCCAATAGCATAGCAACTTGTTCTATATTCTGACACACTGCAACCAAATTTCTTCATAAATGATTTTGCTTTACCTACAGTTTTGCCACATGTAATTATGATTCTTCCCACTACTATTGTGCCCAATAACATGTACGGTTTTCCCCACCTTTTACTATATAATTTTTTCGTGGTGTCGTTTTCCAAACACCTACAAGAAAACGGCTTGACATGGTAAATCTGGAATAGGCCAAACGGGGCAAAAATCTTTTAAATACTTCCAATGGACTACGTATTGCATAATACTTTGATTGTAAAACGCGCGTCTTGCGACCAATATGCGGCGCAATTTTCAAAATTTTACTCAAAATTCGAAAACTGATTATTCAATTTAACATGCAATTTTTTCAGCGAAACCTCGAAGCCCTCTTTGGTAAATTTTAATATTTCATTATATTAACATAATGGTAAATTAAATAGGGTGCACCCTTAAACCCATAAGTGCATCCACTAATTACGTCGTATACACATCTCATAAAGTGCAAATCATTTGTTTCAGCATTTTAAGAAAGTGCAAAACGCACTATTCAACGTTTTTTAAAGTGCGAAATGCATTTTTTTGAATTTTTAAAAAACGCAAAATAATAAACAAAACGCAATTTCAAACATTAAAAAATGTAAAACGTGGTTTTACAGATTTTGAGAAAGTGCAAAGGACGATTTTATGCATTTTTATAAAGTGCAAACCGTGGTTTTATACCCTTTTAAAAAAGCGCAAAACATCGTTTTACAATTTTTTGAAAGGTGCAAAACCCAGTTTTGTAAATTGTAAAGTGACATTTTGCGCTTTTTTAAAAGGTATAAAACCACGTTTGCACTTTTTAGAAATCCATAAAATCGCCCTTTGCACTTTTTCAAAATCTGTAAAACCACCTTTTGTATGAAATTACGTTTTGCGCATTTCACAAGTGTGTGAAACTACGTTTCGCACTTCTTAAAAGAGCATAAAAACGTATTTTTAACTTTTTAGAAGTGTGTAAAACCACGTTTTGCACTTATTAAAAAAATAAAATCGCGTTTTGCATTTTTAAGTGTGTGAAACTACGTTTTACACTTTTTACATGGGTGTAAAACCAGGTTTTGCGCTTTCTAAAAGGGTATAAAACCACGTTTTACACTTTTTAAGTGTATAATATGTTTTTGCGCTTTTTAAAAATTCATAAAAACGCATTTCGCACTTTTAAAAAACGTTGAATAGTACGTTTTGCATTTTCTTAAAATGGTCAAACAAGTGATTTGCACTTTATGAGATGTGTAAGTATACGACGTAATTTAGTGGACGCACGTATGGGTTTATGGGTGCACACTATTTAATTTATTATTATGTTATTATAATTAAATATTAAAACTTACCGAAGGGGTCTACCAGGTTTCGCTGAAAACATTGCATGTTAAATTGCCTAAGAAAGAAATTTTTCGAATTTGAAAACTGCGCCGTATATTGTTCGCAAGACAAGAATCAAAGTATTATGCAATACGCAGTCCATTGGAAGTGTTTAATAGATATTTGGCCTATTTCCAGATTTACCATGTCAAGCTGTTTCCTTGTTTGTATTTACTAACCGAAACTGTGAATAGGGAACAATCCGTTCATAAAATTCAAAATTATTTTGTGCAGGGACGCAAACGTATGTTTTTAGCAATTCCAGTTTGTTTGCATAAACGACTTCTTGATATTTCGCGGTGTTTGTCACCACTTCTTGCAAATTACAAGCTGCTTTCAGTAAATCGTTAAAGACGGCCTCGTTCACGTCGAACCTTGCTTCAAGAAATTTTAATTTGGGAATGCTGATTCTACGCGGATCCCAGTTGTCAAAAAGTCGTTTTGGACTACTCTTCCATTCTTCCGGGCACTTTTTTAACTCTAATGAATCCACGTTTGGAGCCTGCTGTACTAAAAGCTTACTAAGCAGGGAAAGTTCCGGTTTTTCACTATCAGCAAACTGATAGTCCCGGTAGTTACAAATATCTAGACTAAGATCTAGTATTTTACTCCCATGAATGTCTAGGAACCTTTGTAAATCCGGTTTACACAAAGTTCCCAAATTAAAGGCGAAAGATTTGCATGGAAACTCCGGACGAATAGACATCAGTGTACAAAGACTTGACAGTGAAAAATCGGGATCAATTTCACGTTTTACTCTATGGTATTTGCCAGTATTGGGGTCGTAATGAAAATAAATGCAGATATTGTTGCGTTTTCGTAACACTTCTGCCGCAAATTTACTCCAGTGTGAGTTGACTGTACGACACAGGATTAGTTCAGAGTCCGACAAGCAGCTCATCATTTTAAGCATTACCTGGAAACAAATACAAATAAAATCAATAACAGTGCAATTTCAAACAAATTTCAATCTTATTGTTCGAAATCAACAAACATTATGCAAATCCTTTTAACAATCTGCTCTGCGGAATTTTCAAATCTGGCTGCCTACATGTAAATGCGAAACCGTTTGTAGATTTCAGCTTTGACTAGGGATTGCAAAGTTAACTTTAATTGGATATTATTCGACGGTTTTAATTACGATCCGTAGATTCACTATTTGCAGTTGGTGATGAAGAAATTCCTTCAAATATTATATACAAAAACAGGCGTAACTCGTCAGGGGAATACTCATAAGGCGAATACTGCAGAGGACAATATGGCGAAAAGGGGAATTATGCCGAAGGGAATTGAGTACAATAGGGCAATGATGCATATGCATAAGAGGAATATGACTCAATGGCAATAGTCACAAGGGGAATGTGGCACAAGGGCGATTCCGCAGTGGGAACGGGGAAAGGGAGACAATGAGGGGAACGGGGCGGTCACATACATCGTGGCATGCACTCGATTTAGCGGTTACTCAAGGAACGGACGGATCTCTGCCCCCTATAAAGTGTTTCCACTGTTAGCGTGCTACTGAATAACCCTTAAATATTTTGGTATCAATTCTTTATTTGGCCTGAATTATTATTAGATCTATATTAAAGGTATAATTATATTAGCTCTTGCTTAACATTTCGGGGAGTAATTTTCAAAGTGTGTAAGAATATTGCCTCTAGAACTCCAAATAGTATAAACGGCTGACGTGGATTAAATCCCATCTTTTTAGACTGAGATTTTCCATTTTGAAGTTTATTGATGATGGCATCTTTAACTTTTATACTGAGAATAGTTAGTAAATGTTTGGGAAAAAACCTAATACATTTTGTTCCATGAAAATGGCACTTAATTACCTGCCAATGTTCACAGAAAACAACTTAGGTCCTAAAAAACTTTTTAAAAAAATAATCATTATTCAAACTAGAATCTGCGTCACTGATACAATGAAAGTTGCAGTTTCTGATTTTACGCTTTTAACTCGACGTTTTTGTGTCGTCGTTCTTACTCGTAAGATGGGCGATTAGTCGGCTCCGGGAAAAATTCATAACCGGTTTTATCATGAAAGCGACGATTTTGATGATTATTACGACGAGAACGAAATGAAGACCCCGGGAGGTCCAGACAAGGAAAGAATCGGACCGAGAAAACTCGGGGATGTTTAATGCTGCTACGATTACGAATTTGTCAACGAGACGCACTGGGAAGGATGACTACGGCCTTTGGGTAAAACAGCAGCAGCAACAAAGGCAACCCTGTTCAGGGAGTTCTGCGGTTTCCTCGGGGAACAAACGCTACGCAAACATACCTCCTACTATCGATGGCAGTGTCCGTGACCGTGACTGGAGCTACCACGACAGTGCAAGGGAGTATTACAGATCGTCAGGTCAAAGTCAAGGTGAGCGCTACCACGACCGGGACCGTGGCCGCAACAGTGGCTGGAAGTACCAGGACCCGGATGACAGGACCCCCATTTAAAGTAAAGGTCAAATCAGCGAGGATGATGGGAGTGAGGAGATTGTGAGCTCAGCGAAGGACCCGCTTCAGAACTCAGACTATTCCGGCCAGGACAGCCCCAATCTGGGGGGATGTAGCCATAGTAAGTCTGTCACAATATCCTAAATTTAGATCCCGGAAACCCATTTTTTGCTGCACATACGAATTTAAAATTTCCCTTCCTCATCGAAGTAAAATTGTGTACTCGATCTATCTGTCAATATTTTACCGTCGGACACAGAATTTGACGCAAGCGCGGACATTCGCGCTCAAGGAGCTAAATTTAGTTCCCTAAGGAACTAATTTTAAAAACGTGGGCCTAAAAATAGATCCCTTCAAACAAATTAAAGGCTTATAAAAGGGTATTGGTGCAGACTGATAGTGGCAACCGCCACCGTGACCACTTGGAAAAAACTAAGCGTCGCTACGGGGCAAAAGCGGGTGGAAGAAGGTCCGTCGGTCCTTTCAGCTCCAGTGAACTCCATGATAGGTCCTATTGGAACTGCTACAATCATTCTTCCTAGTGGGATAGTGAGTCCCAGTCCCCAGATGGGCCAATAGGAATTCTAAGAGTGGCTGTGAACGGCTGTAGATCCGGTGGTGGAGCTAGGAGGATCGAGCTAAGAACCGGGACCGGAACTGTGAACGTTACAGAGAAAGGGACCACCCACAATTTCTTCAGCAGAAACCTTGCACCGGGTCCGGCTCTAGAAGCCGTGGCTCCCGTGGCCATTATTAAATTCAAAATCCGTTAGCCCACTCAAAACCGCTTCCAAGCTACCACCCGCCAACCCTGTCAAAACGGACTTCCGCCTCAAAGACGATTTCTCCTTCGACACCGAAAACAAGGATAAGGAGCTGTACGAAATCAATCCTTCAGCGGAATCCGGAGCCGAAGACGCCGTTGCCCTGAATGAAGCCTTCCGAAGTGCTTCGGCCTCCCACATCCCACCCCAGTGACCCTTCGAGGACAATTTCGTGGTTGCGAGGACGATCGTGACGGACAGTATGAAGAACCAGCTCGGTCCGGAACCGGAGCCGGACCCCAACGGCTTCGACAGCATCGAGTTTAAACGAGGTGGAGTAAAGAGGATCATTCCTCCAGCATGAATTCGGTCAATTTAATCAGTGGCGGTATTTTCTTTCCCGTCAAGTTTGACGTGGACTTGGAGGTCGAGAAAGAATCGCGGAGATTTAATAATGCTATAGCAAGCGGAACCGGAAATGATACCGAAACCGGGACAGCCACCTGCTCCTTTTCCATGACCCCAACGCCGACCTACACGCCCTTCTCCGCGGAATTAATACGGTCCTCTCCCAGTTCCATCCTCAAGCGGTGGTGGCAGAAATAGTTCGTCAAAGAGACTCGAGTTAATTCGGTCCGATGAGGAAGGAATCGAAAGTGACGCCCGGGAATTTTGAAGTCAGCGCTAAATCGAAGTTTCCTTTATTGGAATAGCCACTAGAACGAGTATACTTTGTAACTAAACCTATATGCACAAACATAAAGTAAATAAATAATTATAGCAAGATATTTTTTGTGTACCACATCTGTAGTAAAAACGACATTTTCAATAGGTGCAGCTGGTATGTCTTGAACCTCCATGGAGTCTTGGATGACAAACTTGGTTGTAACTTCCGTGCGAAGATTAACGGGTGGGCTATCTGTATTCCGCTTCAATTTTTTGCGTGCCGGTGATACGTTGATTGGTCTCACGATGTGCTTTTTTAAAACCTCCTCTATCTAAAGCAAACGGAACAAATATATTATAAGTACGAAAAATAAATTAGCTTTACGGACTTAGTATTTGAGGCTCATTCCTATTGCAATGGTCTCAACCTACAGCAATACTGTAAGTTATTCTTAGAGCTTCATGTACTATTTTAATTGGTGTCAAAGGTCATTCAGAAAAACAAATTATTCACCCAACAAAGCAACCCCTGATACTACCTACCGTAAATTCTCTTTTACTACGCAGGTCTCTATTAATAAGCGGGTTTCTAACTGTAAGCAGGGGTCCCAGGGCCTGAATGGGATAATACGTGGGTCTAAAATAATACGACGGGTCACCAGAAGAATTTTCAGTGTTTAAGTTTACAGAAATTAGTGTGAAGCTAACTACTTATCAACTGAATAGCTAAAATTAAATGCTTTATTGGAAGCCCGGGTAAAAAAAACAGGCACAAGAACTTTTTTAACTGAATAAGAGCATGAAACATGAATCTAAGATACGGACACTATAAAGACATTTGTTATAATTGAAATTCTGAAAAATGTTTTCATTTAGGTACCGAAATTTTACCACAAATGTAAAGTTTCAAAAAAAGTCAAAATAACTGAAATATTATACGTACGGGTAAAAAAACAGCAGCCACCGGCTAAAAAAACATGTGTCAACTGCAGTTTTTTTTTACCCGTAATGTTTTGTCCTTTTTACCCAGACATAAATTATTAGCAGCACATTTTTAAATCCCCAAAAAGAACTGTTTTGAGGTTATTTTGGCAACTAATTTTGAATTTATCAAGTAGAAAATTAAATTTTGTGTCAGAAACTGGTCTACACTATGACCAAAGCTGAACAGCAAGGGAACAGCAGCCAAACTTCGATGATGCAAATTGTGACTTGTAACGGTAAATTGAGCATGCGTATTGTTCAAAATTTAAAATTCTTGCTGCTTTTTTATTAAAAACGAATAACTTTTTTAGAAATCATATTTTAGATGGTTTTTAATGCTCGTTATTGCATATGCTTGCACCTTCCGTTCAATTGTAGTATCGCAAAATTTGAAATCGTTCAGATAGTTTTTGCGGGTCTTACATGGCTAGAAAGGGGAAAAACCTAAAAGCCACCAACCATCCTGAAAATTAATTTGCTGGATTTTAAGATTTAGTGGTGACCTCTTAGACCTTTGTAGTTGAATCGAAGTTAAATCGTGTTTTCTCCTTTCGCTTCACAAAACACTGACAATATCTTATTCACTTCATTTCATTACATGCATGGAGGCCTGAACGCTGTAATAAAATCAATGGTGGGCATTCGATCTTTTAAAGAAGGGTGTGAAACAGCGCTGGGAATTAACCTAAAGAACCCCCGTAGCACCGCACTTACAATGGTTTCTATTTTTTATTCTTGAATAATAAATTAATTATTTCTTCCTTCAAAATTAGGATGAAATTAAATTATTAATTAAATTAAATTAAACTAGGATAGTGGCTACTGGTATTTACTAGTTACATTGTATAAGAAGGAGTCCAGCAGAAAACTCTGTCCGCGATAACCGTCGAAATTTTCGATTTCTCGTTGAATAGCTTCGCGCAAGCTTGTCTCACTAGCATTGTATGAATCCATTATTAGTACCTTTTATTAGACAGTACAACTCTTTAATAACACAAGCAAATTTAATCACGTAAAAAATATTTTTGCAAGAGCAATCCTTTCTGAAAAACGCCACAAACAACTAATTCAACAGAATCAAGATAAATATTTCGTAGTTAATAACTACACTACTACAGTCACTACTACAGTGGGAAGCTCAGAAAGTTCCGCTCAAAATTGGCGCTTCAAGACGTCTCTCGCAAGAAAGACTGCGTCTCCTAAACATTTGTTATGCATAAAAATGAACATCATATTAGTTTTATAGTTGCCGAACAATTATCATTTTGAAGACTAAATAAGTACAGAATAGAATTATATGCTTATTATTGCGAAATGGATAGCAATTCACAACAATAATTCCCATTCTATTACACGGCAGTGTCAATAGTAATCAAAATCACTGACGAGGAAATCAATGACCAATTGTCACATTCCAACGCCATAATCAGCTTTTCCTATTACAATGAGAATCAAATTCGGAGAGTATGCAATGATCATTCGTCTTTCTCTGCTATCCATATTGATCTCACTGACGAGGGAACTAGGTCAGTCAAGCACGTCGGATTCGCTCAATATATTTTTTTTCGAAAAGAGCATTTAAAAAAAACTAAAGTGGCTTAAGAACATGATGCCAATGGGCATTTTCGTCCACCGACTTATATTTTTAAAGCTCGCCCCCTGACTGCACGAAATTGGTCACAAATCAAATGGGATTTAACATGCACTTTTTCCACCAACCACAGGGGGGACCAAGGAAAAATTTTCGAAAAAGGGTGAAAATCCAGGCTTGGAATAAAATCGTTTTC
>JAQFZC010001780.1:0-26954 GCA_034695205.1 Dicyrtoma fusca | reverse complement strand
GCTTCATTGCTGCAATGGCATTGGCTTCAGTCGCTATGCCATTGTAGCAATAATATAAATTATACTTTATTAAATTAATTATTTTAGTATTCATTACAATACATAGATGACTTCGTTTTCAACTTTTAAGTTTAATTGAGTAAAGGTTATTCGTTATTTCGAAGTCAATAATGCATTACATATGCTGCTGATACATACATAACTAAAAGTAAAACATGGCATAGACAAAAATTAATTTGTGGGAAAACTAACATTGTTATTCACAAAAAAACAATAGATCGGACCATAACATTTTGTTCCGTTCCGTTTCAAAACGTTATGGTCCATTCATAGCAAGCTAGGAATGGACCACACGGAACGGAACGGAACGATATTTGAAGCTCTTTCTATGAAAAAAATTTGCCTGAGTCGTCTACAAAGAAATACAGATACAGACACACTCTGATTTGAACTTATGCCCTAACCTCACCTTTGCTTTGTTTTGAATATTTGCCCTCAGTCTACCTCTCCTTTTTAATTTTTGCCCACAGTCTACCTATGTATACTATTTTTAAATTTTTGCCCTTACCTGTCCAAAATTAGTTTTTAAATGGTTGCCCTCACCCTCCCTTCTTTTTTTGATTGTTTGTCCTTATCCTCCCTTCTATTTTGTTGACCTTTGCCCTCATACTACCCTCAATTCGTCCTTGACTGTTTGCCCTAATTCTACCCTGCCCCTACCCTGAACTATATTTTAGTGCTGTACACTCTGATAGGCTAAAAATCCAGTTTGAATAAATGGACATTTTTGAATAGGTATAAGTAAAGTCGAAAAAATACTTTCGGTAACAATTTATTGGCCTTTAGTTTTTCACCTGAACTTTTCACTCCAGTGCTGTACTCTCCGACACACTAAGAAGCCAGTTCTGAAAAAATTAACGTTTTTGAATATATGTATACCAATCCAAAATGTCCAACATTTTTTATTTTTCAAATATTATTTAAAAATCACAAATCAGACAACAAGTGCAGATTTCAATAATATCTGCCCGGTATCCCATCAAACACGGTGGTTTGGCCCATATGATGTTTTAGTCCGGGAGGTCTGGCGATGGTAAGGTCTGGACAACGTCCGGCTTGCCAGGTTCCGGCCATACGTGGTTTTTAAGAGGCCTGAGAAGAACCCCTGGCATTGCACTGGCAAAGCTCTGGACATAATGGTATGGTTAAGGCATGGCCTGGCGGACCATCCCTGGGCGTCCGTTATTTTGATCATAGAAAGCCATACCATGCCCAGACTTGGCCCTCATGTGTACAACAATAGCCACGCTGCCTGTTCGCATTCATTCCTATTGTTGCAGCCGCAGCGGCAGTGTACAACTTTAGCACGGAGGTTCAGGTCGCATTTTCAGTCTCTGCTCTGTACTTATAATTATAGCAGATTTAAGTTAACATTTCAATAAGTAAAAGTTAAACGTAGTTATCTTTATTTGCGATTTAAGAAGTGTGCGCACTAACTGTACTAAAAGTTGAATACATCGTACAATGTAGAAGTCCAGTTAAAGTGGTGTTTATTATTAGGGATATTTAAAGTCGTTTTAGTCTTTTAGTGATTCTACCTTTTAACGTACAAAACTGTGAAATTACACCTACCTACCTATCTTCAGTTACGACTGCGACTGTACTTCAAAAACTGGATTTCCGATGGATTACTTTTGAACCAGGTAAGAAGCTAAGCTAAATAATTTTGTGTACTGACTATTGATATTTTGCCAACATTTTAATACTATTATTTCCGATTTACCTGTGCCGTGGTGTGCAATCACGACAAGTTGAACGTCATTTCCACGAACTAAAGCATTTAATTATTTGCCTTGTGGACTTAATTATTTAATTCGTTTTTACAGAGAATGATGACGGACTGGTGGGTTTTGTACTGACCCTACACCTGGAATATTTGAAAATCAATCTCAAGTGTTTTTTTAATGTAAGTTTTGCCTTCCTTTTATGCCAGTTATCAGATTTTTCTTCCTTTTTAAGCGTGATGAGAATTAGGTGCCCTGTTGATTGATTTACATAGTTGTAAATGTATACTCGTAAATGTTCAACCCTCCGTTTCTATAATATGTCGTGTATTATCTGTATTTTGCAGAGATCCGGTTTGTGAACGTGACCTGGAGGATTTAGCCACAATCTATAATTTTCTTCAAGTGATATGTTATCCTATTAATAGCAAAATTTTATGTATCTTTGAAACTCATATTTTATGTTCAAATGTAGTGAATTTATCTATAACAAAGCAAAAATTTGTAATGCTTCCTTTGTCATTGATTTTTGACTCGCATTATTCACTTCCCCTCAAATCTGTGTCTAAATATTATGTTATACAATAGTAATTCTAATTTATGAGTGCTGTCTTGCTTTAACCTAGCGTTTTGAAAGTTATATAGCTAGCGTTTCTGAGAATAATTATGTACTATGTGATGCCTACTTTAATAAATTATTTTGCCTTGATTATTCATGAATGGGTTTTGATTAATTATAATTTAAATACTATTTCGAGGCATCTAGCGTAAATGTGGGGAAGGAGTGGATTAGCCGCGAAGGCCGATTGTGAGCCAGACCTTAGCCGCACAATTTACAAACTTGTACCAAGCCTGGCCCGCATGAGGTCCAGACGTTGCCCAGACCAAGTGGGGCCTTATCTGGTCCACATCTTTTCCGGCGGCCAAAACCATAGCTTGGCCAAGCGTTCTTGCTTGGTCTGGAAAAGACGTGGGCCACACGTTCTGTGTTCAATGGGATATTCCTTAGACGTACCAATAATGTAGGTATCTTCATTTTGAAAACATCTAGCTTAACAACGCTTATTTGGAAAATCGTGAAAACTCGACTTGTAGGAATGCTATTATTTTCAATTTAAAAAACGGCTGTTTACATATATTAGAAAACGTTATTTTAATATTTAAAAAGCTATACATAAATACGGTAACAAACTGCTATTTACGCTTTAAAAAATTCGTTAATTACAAATTTAAAAACTACTATTTGTAGGTACTTTTAAAAAGTTGCTAATTACACATTTAAAAACTAATTTTTACACTTTTTAAAACCTGATATTAACATTTTCACAAAGCTGTTAATTAGACGTTTAAAAACTGTCATTTACACTTTAAAAACATGCTAATTACATTCTTAAAAAACTTCTATTTACACTTTTAAAAATTGCTTTTTAAACTTTAAAATAATAGTAGATATGCTATTTGCAAAGTAAGATAGTAAAACTGCTATTTACACTTCTTAAAACTCGTACTTATACTTTTAAAATTTATTTACTATCTGCACTTTCCAAATACAGCTAGGTAATTTTTTTCAAAAACAGCGACGACAACTTATAAAACAAGCTACTGTTTTAAAAATATGTTTACATTTAAAAAACTGCGGTATACACATTTTAAAAACTACTAATGGCCCCTACATAATACCTTGTACTCCATACTTTAAAGTGAAGCTATATAGGTCTGCAGTGAACATTGAACTTCTTGGTTTGTATATTGCAGGCAGCACGAGGAACGATCTCACGTTTTTTCGTATATTTTTGAAAATCACAGGGATTTGCATTTTTGTTTTTATTGTAGTCACTGTCTAGTGTGCTGAAGAAGTCTGTACAAATATGATTCACGACGTACACACGGTCACCATTTATTTTCTAGAATTTCCGCTTCCTAGATACTGTTTGTAATGTTAATTAATCCTATAACTTATTTAAAATTAAAGCTAAACAAAATTAGGGAACGTATATGCTGAGTTCGTAGTGCTATCCTAGTTGGAGGACAGTTGACAACTTTTTTTGTCTGAATAAAGTAGGTATGTCTTTTCCTCTTTCTATTTCAATTTATGAGAAAACAGCTACTCACAATTAAAAATCTGTACTTTAAACTTTTAAAAAGCTCCAATCTACACTTTTTAAAAACTTTAATTCAAACTTTTAAAAAATTTCAATTAACACTTAAGAAACAGCTACCTATTTACATTGTAAATGTTTACTTTTACAACATAAAAAAAGTTCCAAGTTTTTTAAGTTATGGAACAGTACGGAAATATAAACGTAAAGGTTTTTTGTGGGTAAAGTATTCAAGTAACCAAAGCGCAGAAAAAGCATAATAAACAACAATGAATGAACTCAAATATTCTCCTTGGATTTGAGGCGTCTCCCCTTTTCTAAGAAACCAAGGAGTGTCGCTGGAAATTGTAACAGTACCCCCAGCATAGGAGTATGAATATGAAATTTAATTAAAGCGGTGTAACGGCTATTTTCTTCAAATGTAAGCAGCCCCCACATTTACATTTTAAGTACACCTTTTGGCAAAATGTACAAAAATCTTTTCAGATGTAGTAGGTATATAAAACCACAACCACCTAATTGTTATGTTAAAATTATCATGAAAATATATGTGTTGGCATCACAAATACCTACGCAATAATCAACTTGACTAAATTATGTCACATCGTACGCAATAGAAACCCAGTACAGTAAACAGAATGTGATTTTGATTGTCAAAACATATCAATAAGTGACATGCATAGCATTAAACGTTTTTTTTTTACGAGTAATGACACCTAACGTAGGTCGTAGTGCGAAGGTAAAGTACAAGTAAGAACGGAAGAAAGTATTTACATGATTTGAACCCCATCTACAAACTCCGAATGTAACTATTGGCTATGAAGGCTGATGCTGATACTCATTTTTCGTGACTGACACAATAATTTTATTTTCCCCATAATGATCGCATATTACTTTAACAGTTTATGTTTATTTGAATGATAGTTAAAGACACTTAATTCAGAGCAATTAAATAATGAATGTACCTATTACAGGTTTTTCTATTAGCTTGCAATAAATCATAGTAATTATTAAAAATGTGCACAGATCACTAGATCAGCTTGATGTCACGCAGATTTCTAACATCTAGAATGGATGTGGGAATAATTATTTTAAATGTGTGTTAAAGTTAAAGTTAACTGGTAAATTAGGATTAAAAGCGTGGTCATCAAGTGATCACAATAATCTTGACAATCCAAATCATCTCTAGTCACTAAAACTTTCACAGATGAATCTAGATTTAGCGTAGCAAGCGCAGTCATTCCAACGTAGGGTTGTCTGGATGGAAGAGTCGAGGGTGGTCGTTAGCTGAATGCAATTTTGATTAACTGGATCATTGGGATTGTTCATGTGCCAGTACGTGTATTCCACAGGTGTGCCGGTTGAAGCCCAGTAGTATTTATTACGTGAGTAAGTCCAGAGATTAGTTCCTGCAGTCCAAAATTCATTCTCGGCTCCCAGTCCTACAAAAGAACACAAAATCAATAATAAGTGGTCAAATCAAATGATACTATAATACCGAATATATGTGTATACTCGGGAGTTGACTACTCGTATAACTTTACTGGCTAAAGAGGGATCACTAATCAATGATGAGAGATTTAATATTAAATTACCTATTAGATTTTAAAGTGCTAGTGCACCTAATTAAATTTCAATTTCATTGATACTACAGTAGCTTATATTATATGCACATAACACTGAAACACCATGCACAAGCAGTCGGGCAGTCGGATCGACGGAGGCTGTCACTCTTTCATTCGAGAGGCTAAAAGCTTTCAGTTCATCGAAAGGGTGATAAGAAAATTCACCTCGACAAAGGATTTTTTTAAATTTTGAGAGATTGCATGGGTGTAACTGACTCCACAAATTATTATCCTTTTGATTCAACTTTAACTGGGAAAGTGGAACTCTAACATATGGAAATTTCCGTCCCATCCATGTAAGTGCTAATCAGTCAGCGCGTGTGATCTCTGTCGAGATTAATTAGTATTGAAAGGTTACTTTAAATATATGCAGATGTGTCAAATATCAGACTAATAAGATTTCCTCTTGGCACAAGCCACAAAATAAAGTTATTGGACTTCGATTTCCCTTTGTTTCAGGAACCTACCAACGCCGGGCGAAAAGACACACCTCTGCATGGATGGACGGATGGAGTAAACAAACCTCTCAATGTGATGCAGAAACAAAGGAAATCTACTGTCATTTTTATGCAAACTCTTTAATCCAGCCATTTTTAATTTTTACTTTGACAGCTCAAAGCCCCAGCACCTGCATGCCTCTTGGAAATAATTCCCTACCGGGTTCTACTACCTCTTCTTTGTACCTCCATGTAATTCATTCATTCAATCATACGTGTATCTTTTTATCTAAAAGCTGGACTTACATCCTTGTAAAAGTTATTACACTTATAGTATATGTAGGTTTTGTAGGTACTTAGTTATTAAAAATTCCAATTCAAATACAGTGCCGTGGACTAGGACAGAAAGTTGTATCGGTTGGACAGCGAGGTAGAACAGAGAAGTTAAAATCGCAGCTTTTAATCTTTTGCCTAGGGTAATATATATTATGTATGTCTGTATTGATTATGGACCTATGTACGTAATTTGTGGCGTTGATGTGATGCACACTCTAGAATATCTGTGAAAGTTCTATTCCAACTTCCAACCTTCCTTTGGTGATAATTCCTAGAACAACACGGAGCATTTAGTGTATACCGTAATCTAATAAAGCCATTCGTAGAACAGCAGAACAATCATAACGTTTCAAAGGTTACAATTTGATTAAGGACTGTGTGAGTGAGCCTTTATCCTTTAAATTAAATCACACGTGCCCATCAATACGCATTTGATAGTACAGATTTTTCCCAGATTTTTATCATAAGTTGAGATTTCGTCTTCGTCGTCATCAAACAACTTACCTATGTATATTATTTAGTGTCATAATGGACACTATAATACCGTAAAACTTCCAATAACTCCCCGGGGAGTTATTTGCAAAATCAATGATTGGACATGGAAATTATCATTGTTTTAAACAGGGAATTATTAGAGGGAATAACTAAAGGGGGGGAATAACTAGGAGTTTTACGGTACCCATGGTGCGTCATGCCCACAGGGGAGTGTAGGTTGCTACTACTACTAATAATTAATAATGTAGGTACTTTACTCGGGGGCCATGGACAATAATCAGATTACAATCTCTATTGAAACGGAGTTTACACTAGTGCTGCCCGTGTACTACTAAGTAGTCGCATCCTGTGGACTCCACCACAGCTAACTACCGTATTACACTCCTACACAATGCATGTGGCTACCAAAGGAGCATCTACGATCGTCATCAATACTAATTTATTTATATGTAAGGGGGTACAGGGCAGGTCCGTTGGCACATGCGAGCCTACATATACATATTTAAGTCTTGGAAACAATGCCGTCATAAAACAAAACCAGATTTAAAAATCATAAACTAGACAAATGCTGACGTAATTTATGAGATCTGCTACTGCTGTCATTAAGTCAGTCAAATGAAAAAAGTTTTACCCACATTTTCTCGGAAATATCTGCCTGAATTTTTAGTATGAGCTCAGTATCACATATAGATGTATATACTAGCCTCAGTTAACTGATTACTTGTAATACACCTGCATGGATGTGCAAAGCACCATGAAAAAGTATTTGTTTTTCATCATTTAGCTGTCAAGTGACTGGACTCCTGAGGGAATTGGCTAGTGAACCATTTTGCTGATTCCGTCACATTATTCCTTGTACTGAGGGTTCTGATGAGAAGAACTGCGTACTAAGGTACAGGCCAGTGCAGAGTATGCATAAAATGTGTGGTAATTATTCCTTCATGTGGAATGCCACTGCATAAGCATTTTATCACCAGGATGGGAGAAGACGGGATGGGATAGGGGACCATCGTATTTTAAATCAGATAGGATCATATACATATAGTATGTAATCTATAAAATAATTTTCAGCAATTACTCTCGTAAGTTTCTAGTGTCACTTTCTGACTTGTGACTCATACGATCGTATAATCATGATCATGGATGCCCTGGAGCATAATTAGTTTGACTGACTTCCTCCGTCTTTGCCCCATGCAACTGTGAATTAATAAAAACTATAAAAGGATTGGAGCTAAAAGTAATGTTCATTTTTACGAGTTCATATGGTGGCTCAACTCCCTCATAGAAACAAAACTTTCTTAGAAAGGAAAAGGGCACACGAATGCGATTCGAAGAAGCAAGTTGTAAATATTGCCTATATAATCCTAGAAGTAGTATGCAGGGAAGTACGAGAAATATAACCAATACAATACTGGATTTGATTGTACTCGTTACACTGTTTGTATTATCCTCCCACACAAAGCCACTGCTAAGTGAGCATAAAAAATCTGCGAGTATTTTAACATGCTGAATACGGGAACAATAATAATTGTTCCCCTGGTCCTTTATTTCTAGCTTCCTTTAGCCCCTGGGTAGTTCCCCCACTAAATGCCCTTAAAGTTCATTGTTTGTGTCGAAAATTGGGGTTTTTTTAAAAAAGAAATTAGCCTATTCTGCAAAAGAGGATATTTTTACCCTTTTGTATTGTAAAATTCGTATGTTGGCATCTATAATAATCCTGTCCCTATCAAAATTGCCGTGTCTGAGGTCCATTGTTGCCCTTTCCTACTTTTTGTTCCCTTACTATGTACTTTCGGCTTAAAATACTCTCTGTCAAAGATTGTACTAAACTACATAATTATGAATCCATATCCATGTATTTATACTGAACGCAGCGGATTGTAGTATAAATAAATCGGGGTATGAAAATAAAAACATTGGTACAAAAGAGAATGAATGAAAACTATCCAAATCTAGGGCACAGTCGTATAGTGAATTACTGCTCCAGAGTTCATTTGTGTCTAGGATTGATATACATAGGTATTGTACCCACGTTTTTTTATGTAAGTATATTGGAATTGTATTGTAAAGATTAGGCATATGAGTGAAATGGAGGCGTGGACGCTTGTTTACACAATGATGTATGTCTACAGCAATGCACATCTGTCCCGAACCTGCAAATTACTCATCAGATGATCGAGTTTCACGTACTACCACCAAGAAAAACTACATCTTAAAGCTTTACCCCAAATACTGCTGGGTTCGCTGAGCTGAAGAGGGACGTGTTGTAAAAATATGTACAAGTGGAAACTAAAGGCCAGAACAGTGTATTACGTGGACATACATCCCATGACTCTTACGTGGTTTCTGCTTTACTCACCGATTTCATCTTCGATCATTTGAATGATCTCGGTATTCTTCTCCGCCGTCTCAATGGCAACCAGCTGCATGTCATTGAGGACGCAAGCCTGAAGAGCCTCGAACCAGTTCAACTGTAAATGTCAAATCATCACATTATTGGCCATTACCTTGCCTTAACAAAGGACGTACGTATCATTTCTTGTAAAATTTGGTTATATTTTTCGAGACGGGACGTCAAATTAATCTCAAGCCGTCTCACGAAAGTTGTAAAGATCAATGTCAGCTATCAACTAATAAAGTATTAGTTCAAATGAAAACCAAATTAATGGATTTATGTTAAAACTTTTGACCTTTTGGTCTTCAGGAGAAATGAAGTACTTAAGCTCCAATTCGGTAGATTCATCCGTCAGAGCTTCAGTAATGAGATCGAACAATTGACTAATATTCTTGTCAGGCTTTGAAACATCTGGTAAAATGAGTTCAAAATCATCCGTATCGTTCTCTTTATCGCCACTCATCGCCGTTTGAAGAACTGAGAATGAGATTGGATCTGATGGAAATTCAATGGGATCTATTGGAGCACTTGGGGCCATTAAACTGTCTTGAGACTCAACTACTTCCAAAGTATTAGTGTTGCTGCTACTCGCATCATCCTCGCCAAGTATGGAGGTGATGATGTATCCAACTTTATTAAATCAATTACAATCAAAATATGTAGGGCCGTGTAATTTAGACATACATTCGTACAACACCTATGGATGGAAAAATGTATACTTACTACTCAAACTATTACGTTATTCTCGCACATATTTAAGGAAATGCTAAAGTGGGTTATATTTTGAGGTAATTAATGAGTCGATGCAGATGGACGGGGAAATGAGTGGGGGGGGGGGCAACAAAACCATAAAAGGCAATCACTACTTTTGTACAGGAGTAAGCAAGCTGGATATATTTTTGAATTTTTCTTTTAAATATTGATAATGGAGGTGTTTGTGGCTTCATGCAGGCATTGTATAAAAAGTCTATACACAACTAGCCCCGTAGTCTAAACTATCCTAGGAAATCATAATAATTACAACTATAACTTACAAAACATGAAATTTGTTGGCGTTGGGTCCTGTTGATCCTGGTTTTGGAGGAGATTTTCACTCTGAGGTACTGGAGGAAGGGGATTGCAGTCGAAAGGGGAAGAGGCATAGCCTTTGCTTGGGAAGTAGCCCGCAACGCTGAATAAACAGAGCCAAAATAGGAGAGTTAGAATCCCCATGAGAATCAGTTGACCCCAAAAACTTCCAAGACAGTAAATATTTCCCCTTTCCCGCATCATCCCAGCCCGTCCGCCTGGAGAGCAATCCTCACAATTATCCAGAGCCGTATGTTTCATGGTATCTTTCTCCATCTTCAGCTTAATCATCTCTCGGCACTATACTACTAGCACAATGATTGAATGTAGAATGTGCCGTATAATTCCCCTCAACACTTACAATTATAGCCTTTGTATAATTACTACTGGCAAAGTTACTACTCTAATAAATCTTCGTAGTCACAACCAGTTTATTTTTATTGAACAGTATGGCTAGCTCCACTTAAGAGAGGTGCTGTAATGCAGTAATTGGGAAATAAAGATTTAAACGGATACAATGTCTTTCTGTAGAACAATAGGACAGAGTTGAGATTCGGAAATGGAAACAGACTATCTCCACCACGGTGAAGTTAAGAATATAATCTTGTTGAGGACTGATTGGAAAATGAAATCCTTTCTGGTTCTTTGTCTTTAGTTATGATTAGCGTCATCACTGCATATACATTTTATTAATCTTCTTATTTTTCATGGTTTGGAATTTGGGAGCATCAACATCCTTGAAATAACTTATACAATACTGAGCTAGAATTTTCGTTGATTTCCTTTCCCTCATAATTACATGAAAGGCATCTTGCAACGTAAGCACAAACCAGTCTTTAGCAAAACAAAGAAAGCTGGATCGTCCTCATTTCTGCGTAGCTAATTGTGATTTCACAGTGCAATATATACACAAGTTGACATTAAATGCTAGGATTACGTGGCCTGTAAGTCCGTAATACTTGCCATAATATGTATGTTTTGCCTACTTGCTAAAATCAAATAATATCGTAGGTATATATAATGATTAATGATTATTTTAATAGCTGTTGGTGTAGATACAGCAAAACATCCATTTTCTGATAAGTCAACGTCACTAAGATCGTAGATATCCTACAAACTAAATCAGATTTGCGTACAACAATAAAACTTAGAGTTGCAGAGGCCAAAAATAACAAATTATGTACTTTTAGATGCATCCTAAATCAACAATCCTCAATCAACATCAACAACGCTATGATAATGGTAAAATCAACATAAAGTACAGAACAGTCGTAGGCCACGACTGAATGATGTAGTGTAGCACGTGAAATAAATCAATAAATGGCATAATAAGCACTCATTTCTAATTACATGAACCTAAAACGATTTTAAAGATTGATTTAGGTATAAAAGTTTTAAGGGGGAAAATAAGATTCTTGAAAATCATATAACTTCAACGTTAATTTTCCCCGATGAACTTTATCTACGTAATGAAACTTATCTTGAGTTCACGGCCTACCAAAATCGAATATGGACAATCCCCAGTAAAAGCACAGTAGATGTGTGTAGTTTTGATTGTTCTATCGAGGAATTCGTCATTGTGAAACAATTGTATTGCCACTTCGTCCCGTTCACTACAGTCTAATCATGCATTGTAAATTGTCATGTAAAAGTCCCGATTATTTCATCCAATTAATACATAAATTCCTACATATTTTTTGCCAATAACTTTTTCCCACGTCGCTATCAATTGCAGCGAGATAATCGTGGACCATATTATCTGACTGGTAGTTGTTTTAGCACAAAAAACTATTTGCTTTTCTCGAATTGCTGAGTCGTTCAAACTTGTAATTAGTAAGCACATAATGCATATAGGTATACTTATTGACTTATGATTTAGGATGTCCAACAAGGAGTAACATATGCATTTAAAATTAGAAATTGTAGGTTATCTATAAATAATTTTACCATACTGTCTATTTGAATCAACTCGTGCTAATATTCTGAAGGTTGAACGGAATTAATAACTGAATCGGGATTACACTCGTTCTACATAATGACCAGTCCAGGACCTAGCTTAATACCCCACTGTTCGTATATACTGTAACTATAGGGCAACCAAAAAGCAGTAAAAGCATAATTGGTACCCGGGCAGGGGCACCTATTATCCTTGTTTCTACGTTGTTGTTAGTCCTTTAGCTCTATGTAGAACCAAATTATCAAAAAAAAATTTTAAAAAGCGGAAAACGTGGAATAGAACATAATGGAATTTGGAACGGCAGAATAGAATACAGTTTCTGTAAAAATTGGCAAAAAACATGTTTTAAAAAATTAAAGCCTGGACCAGAAAAACATGTTCTGAATTTTCCTCGACCTAAAGCTATGAGACTGAAAACCTAAAATTGTAAAATCCGTAATACAAATAGGCATGCAAAATGCAAAAGCCAATAAAAAACGTGTCCCTTAAAACTTGATGGCTAACATAGGCGTATTAAAAAGCATACAAGAGAATATTTTGTAAAAAAATAGAATTTAGAAGAGTTAGTGTCATAGAAAAGCAGGATTTAGCAGCAAATAAGAGTAGAATTTTGGTTGCCCTATATATAACACAAGGAGAGGAATTTATACAATCATATATTTCCTACGAAACCTTTGTAACTTAATTTGTAATACTAATTGTAACGTTATCAGGATGGACACTAACTGTCCAACCGCACTTTTTGTTCCCCAGAGTCAAAAACGCTGATACTGCAAATACGGAACACAAGGGAAAATTTCGTAATGTTTAATGCAAAGACAAATACCATAACCTAGTCGCATAAGAGTCAATAGTAAAAAGAGATAATGAATCTAGTATGCAGCGTATTTCCAGTCATGTTTACATAGTCAAGAAGATTTATCCACTTGAATGGAGTTAAAATATAAGTCTTGATTGACTCCGTTTGCAGAAGGATTTATAAGGCTAGACTTAAAAAAACAGCTGCCTCATGTGGATGTAAGCATGGGAGGTATTAATTACCAGTGCATACACCTGTGATTTGTGTGGAGGATCATGTGTTTGTGAATTGAGGTAACCCTGCACCTTGCTCTGTCGGTTTGGATAAACAGAATTTCCCACTGCACATGGCAGTATGTATGTAGATGACATAATACTTGCTATCATTATGCATACCAATGAGAATCAAAGTTGACAGCCACACACCACAGTACTACAAGCAAGACGAGAGAGAGAGAGAGAGAGCGAGGTGTTAATTACAAGCTCCTCTACGACTCTTTTATCTCAGCGTGACGTCATTATATTTTTACTCGAATACAATATCCGTACAAACACATTGTCATTGTCATTGCCAGAGTGACAGAGAGGCAATCGGAAACATCGTATCAAACGTTATTTTGTACCAATTTACACATTGCAGTTAGACCTGTCGCAACCTGTCCCGATGTACAAGCACGATCAAAACAAATTAACTGCCGACAAAAGTCAAAAGTAAAGGTATTTGGATGAGTCGAAAATGAAACTCAAGTGCTTTATCTATGAAAAGATGAGACAGGTGTATCTCTCAATGCACATACAATCACACATAATATGCGTGTGTAGGTACGTACGTATCAATTTCATGATGCTCATCTTTTTTTTACAATCAGAAACTATGGTATCTCCTATCTCTACCCACATTCCACGCGTTTCCCTAAAGGTGTTGTAAGGAGATCTTGTACTACTATCTATGTATGAGCCAGGCATGGATGGGGAAATCATAAATTCCAATTCTAACTTCCATAGCCAAATATGGGGGCATTGCTAAATGATCCTATCTATTACGTATTGAAGCTCTGCGGATCAAATTTTTAATGAATGAAATCAGCATCCTTGGATTATGTGAGCTTTCAACTTCCGTTCCGCTTTTCCGCTTTTCCTTTTTCCTGGTCCTACTTGTAATCTTAATCCTGGTCCTGGTTCTGGCTAGAGCTTAAGAGTTGCAATCCGTTTTTTTATCTCATCTGTACATTCTTACCGTAGTATGAGGCATAGGTCCAAAGTTTGAAGTCCGAAGTTACCAGAACAACGCTGACGCTAATTTCATGAGTTTTACATCACTCTTAACTAGAATCTCACGCGTAATAAAGTTCAAGTTCAGGTATTCGGAATTAGCATAAAATATGACTTATGGCTCCTACTTCTTGGAGTAGACTTTTTATTTCGTGAGCTACTTAAGGAGTATTGCATAAGTGTGAATTGGAAATGGACTTTATTCCTTTGCATTACGTTTCACTTTGATTTACCTCTGCTTCTGGACTCTGGAGTATGATCTGGTGATGACTGATCTCCCTGCTGACTAATATGTAGAGCTTCAGTGATGCCAGGGAAGATCATGTGAATGCCTCTTTGCACACATGCTATTGTAAGATACGACGGCAGGGAGAGAACGTATGTACTACGTAGGTACGTACCAAATCAATTCTGACTATTATTCAAGTGTAGGTTTATTTACCTTTCTGTATGTACAATGCAAATAATGATGGAGTTGCAAATACTTACCTGAGGTTAGGTTCGTACGTTCCGACGTAAGTATCTGGAAATCTCCGCTCATCGCCGGAGTTCATGTATGGGCATCTTTAACAGAGGCATTACAATTAAACAGAAGGATATATGTAGAAGGGATATAGGTATATCTATGCATGCTTATAAGCTGTAGTAAACTGTCATAGCCATTGAATGAATCCCCCTCGTCATTTTTTCCTCTTCTTTGGCCACGAGCAGCATGAACAAAAAAGGTTGTAAAAACGGTTGTAAACACTGAGATTTTGCTATACAAATATTTTCGAATGACGTGCAGACGCTAAACTATCAAGTCTATAAAAATTTTTGGGAAATCCCTCATGGTCCGAGAATTCTGTTGTTGCATACCGATCCTCCCTATACTGTATACAGCAGTGTACATTGCTAAAATAAGACGCGTTAGTCATTACCCTGTCATGCCAGGAAATCTTAGAATACTAAACGTTCCTACGCTCCAAACACCTTGTTGTGTGAAAACGTATGCATTTTAATGGATGGAGTTTTGGCAACTACAAGACACAAGTGGGAGAAAAAAAGTAGTTTCCGTTCATTGGAAATTGAAAGAACAATCTGAGTCATTCATCTAGAGTGGTCGCCAGATCAACTTTTTACTGTATTCGCGAGAGAGTTGAAGGTTGTTTGCTTTAACCGTAACTTTAAAGCTTATTAGTGCAGTTTATTAAGCTCATAAGCTGACGTTTCATTTTGCTTATGCTTACGAATGAATTGACGATACAATTTCCATCGTTCATAAATTATTCGGGAAGTTCCTAATTCACTGATGTAGGTTCTTAAGTTAGGCTCTAAAAAGCTCCATTCGATGATGTGAATTACTGAAAGACAATGTACCTACCGAGGTTCTGCTTGCGACAGAAATAGTAATAGATTATAATTTTATAATGTCAAGTCAAGTTTTTCCAGAATTCTGTCCTAGTCCTATTAGGATCAGTACAGGGATGTCTATCATGCCCTAATGACACCTTTCAGTACACCATGTTTATATTGTATCTGCGAATTATGACTCGTGTGCATAGGTACACAAGATATGCTGCACATACTAAGTTATCCCGTCCCGCCGGAACGAATTAAAATCGATCATAATCTGAGTAGCAATAAGTCAACAGAAGTTTATGGATGTGCGGATGACAGTCGTCAGTTTATTATTTACTCATAACTTTTTGTATGTTGACAAGGAATGAGTCGCATACATATATTCAGCAGTGTAGAATCAACAGAGGTAAACATTATGACAGGGCATGAATTTCCTGAATTCCACATAAATCAAAAAATATCCACGCAGTATGAAAAAAGAAAACACTAAAACAAACATAAATAAACAGAGAAGGTTCTCCAAAAAATTGCGACGAAAAAACTTGTACTGTTTACAAAGTAAAGGCTAAATTGTAAATGCGGAAGAGAATGCTCCACGTACAAGTACATCCTATACTATTATCTTTGTGGAACTTCAAATTAGATAACTTTATAGACATTTTGATGTACAGGAAATATTACTATGCACGCACTGAACATACATAATTACAGATATGTCCTCCAGCCCTGCTTTTGAATGCTAGTATGTGCTTCTATTTAATGCAGTCCCAGCTCCCATATAGCCAACAACAAAACGAAAGTAAGAGTGAGAATTAATTCTGTGGAATAATTACAAATAAATGGCATGCATTAGACTCGATGACTCCGTTCATTGCATTGGCGTAAGCAACTTTGTCTTTTAATTAATTTTACCCAGCGTACAATGCAATGCAGTTCACTGTGACAATTTAGCTATCTGTAAATTCCCTTTCAGCGTACGTGGAAAGTAGCACGGGGTAGAAATTAATTAATTATCCGTGAGCTATGTGACGGGGAAGAATTTAATAATTTATTTTCAAACTGGGAATCGTTTTACAGAAAAGGCTGTTCTTGTGCGTATTTAACGGTCGCAATAAAACTAATCAAACAATTAATAAAATGATTACATGTTAAGGTTCCTTTTGAACGTATGGACTTTTGTAAAATCAGGAGAAGAGACGTGTGGGCGTGAAGCCCAGCTCCACTGACGAACTACAGACACTGACAATAAGTCTGTCTCATTGATCTTGGAGAATTTCAATGAATACCTACAGACTTGCATTTTGGTTTACATCTCCAAAAAATAAGGGAAAGGTCAACAGTGCAGTGGCAGACGGTAGTATATGGAAAAGATACGCCTATAGAATGTATCTGTAAATATATTTTCCACGAAAATATTATGCAAATCTTCCATCCACCTTCCGCCTTTTTGCCCTTTTAATTGCTTACTAGGTGCATGCATATGTAGGTCGATTGGTAACGCTAAGTAGACGGATGCATCTTCCTAATTATCTGGTATAGAGGCATACATGCACTAATAAACCCAATATGTAATACTATGTGTATCAAAATAGTAAACAAAACGTCTTTCATAGTTTCGTACGAAATGACTGACTAATGTCGTTATAGATTGAGAGTAGTAGATGGATGATGTATGGACTGTAGGATATGGAAGAAGCTATTAGTACTTTGATAAACAGCTCTACAAAGCATACGCAAAGACTGCGGTAGTAAAGCTAAAAGGAAGGACATGAATTTACTTCACTTCCTCTGTCTCTCTCTCTCTCTCTCTCTCTCTCTCTCCTTCTCATTTTAATTCTCCCACAACCAGCCTCCTCCACACTGCAAAAAGGCCCAGCACTTACTCTCTTCTCCGTACTAAGACTGAGCTTGTGTCTACAATTACAATATGTAAGTGTCGATAAATGCAAACAAAGTTTTCACTAAAGATATCTTTTCCACATCTGTCATATCTATAATAGCTCCTTCTATCGTTTTCCGTGTCGTGTGTCTGTACAGATTACATAGACGGATATATGTACACATGTGATGATGCTATTGTATCTGTACCTGCTCCTATGACTTCTCTCCTACCTGCCCACGCGTCCTCCCGCTCTTCCTCGGTTAGATTATATGTATAGGTAGGTACCTACGTACGGATGTAAGAAGTGAGCGGTAAAAACAGGGATCACATTCGGCATTCCTGGCAGAAAGACTGAGAGAGAGTGAGTGTAGTGGAGAAGCAACAAATATAGCAATTGAGAGTATCTGTGTGCATGATTGGCATACGTAAGGCTTGAGCATCTCACTAAAGGTAGGTAGGTACCTAGGTTAGGTAGTCGCTTGAGTACAATCATGGATGGATGGAAACGTTTGAATTTACACAGAACTCTGACGTTATGGTCAAAGGGTTATTTAATCCCAAACTCTGCATTGATGGGCATCAGTCGAACACCTTCATTCATTGAAACGACTTCTTGAGCAAATTAGCACCCACCAAACCTACTCATACTCTCCTACAGAGCTACTCACTGCTAAATGCTCATTGCACACACACACACACACAAGTGATCAATTCATCTCTACAGCATTTTTACTACAAGCCAACAGTGAACGCACACGGAAGGCAAACGTTATTATTGAGATTATTTTACAAAAGAATTGAAGTTCAAAGTGACAGCTTACTAAAACAAAAGTTAAAAAATAGTGATTTTTCATACTCAACAATTTAAACGGGATTTCAAGTCTGAACTAACTAGTAAGATTCAGACACTGATTGTGATTTATAATAACAAGTTGTTCAAACAAACCGTACACTGAACAGAAATGGCCCACACAAATAATTATATCGTGTGTTTAGTACTGCAATATATCCTGGTGAGTTTTTTTCCGAATAATTCTTTATTTGAATTTTGTGTGGAGTGAGGCTCACTGTGTATGTACATACATAGACTGTACTCGCATGTAATAATAATAATGGAGGTGATGTGATGTGAATTAATTAATTAGGAGACATAAATGAGGGACAAAATATTAATCCATGCTAATATCATTGTGTTAATTTTTTAGATTGTGGCGTTGTTCCCAACATCATTTTCCTTACCGAGACACCGTGACTCAGACTACAGAGATGAAGAACCCGAAGCAATTCCTGTACACTTATTGAGGTTAGTGCTAAATTCTAAAATGATAAATACAAGTGTATCTACCTAGTTCTAGATAACGCTGCGCTGGTATACGATTGCAAACCAAATATTATTTTTGAATGAATCACACTGTTTATTATAGCGTATTCTATTTTAATTCATTTTTTTGTAGAATCCCGATGCAAGTGGACGTGCCCAGCACCAAAGTGGAGGATTTCCCGGATTTTTCACACCCCTTCAAACGGTCTAATCGAAATCATTTATCCTCACCCTCAGACTTCCCAAAGTCTTGTTGCCCCATAAATCGTGAAATCGTTGAACCCATTGCTGGAAAGAATCGTGCAGGTAAAGCTCCAGAGCCGCCGCTATTCATACTCTATAATTATCATATCAAAAAAATTCGCATTTAATCGAGGCGATGCGACGGGGCTCCCTGTATAGCATGTCTCTCTATTCGTGGAATTCCATGGAATCATAGTGCACACACACAAGGCCAGGTTGACTTGTGACAAAGGCGTCAGTTAGATAAGTGTGATATGTAAAATAGAATGACTCATCTAATTGAGCATGGGATTTTATCGCACTGTACTCATTAAATGTCATTCAGTAGCTTAATGATCCCAGTTGTGGAAAAAACGATAAAATGAAATTAGAGTTCCTGGATTTCATTGTGACTTTGTGACTGTATTTCTTTTTTGTCTTATTACTTGGGCCATTATCACTTGGTATGCATGGATTATTGTCCCAGTCAGTCCAGTCAAGTCCAATCAAATCCACACAGTATCTGTCGGCCCACGAGTCTACTTGTTATAGTATCAAATGATTTCATGATTTGAATGCAACATATGACGTAGAGGAGGACCGAAATTGATATCTACGTGTTATGTCAGGACAGAAAGAGAGAGAGTGCAAGAGGGAGATACTGATATAGGGAAAATAATACATAAAACTATGAACTTACTGATAGCTTCTCATGTTTCATCAATTGTCTATTTATTGGATTTTCCCACAGGAGATCTTGTTGAGTTGTACCAAACGGAGAGCGTTCGTCAAAGATTCTACGAAATATCGTGCGCCCCCTCAATAGCTGAGAGACCCTGTCGATTTTTGGATGAGGAGCACAAGTCATTGTCCAGATGTGAGCAGCAGTACTCGTACACGTATGCCCTGGTCCGAGAGATGTCCATGGATGGGAGTAGCTCGAGGAATGATCGTGGGTGGAGGCTAGATTACATTCTCGTCAGAAGTGGATGTTCTTGTCAAATATCATCAGGAGATGATTAAAAAGAAATGGGAAAAAACCCAGAACTAGAGAGAGAGAGTTATCATTGCGAATGAATTTAAGTTTTAATTGTGTCAACTCACGGATGCAATTGTCTCCCCCCTCTTAAACAATTTGCAATAATGACTTGAGCAGAGGAATGTCGTTCATCACAGAGACACATTCAAATCCAAAGTATTTCTCCGTGCAATGTACATAATCTTACATATAATATGCTCTCATTCATTGTGATTATATTGCCAGAGTAATTGAATCTCGTCAGTATTATTATTTTTTTGGTGGTTATACTACTATCAACTATATATTCTTTATACTACATAGATTATTAAAGTATCACCTTAAGTTATATGGACATCACAACTGTTTAGTTGACTAATGCAGTTTATTATCTCTATTTATTTTTTAACGTGTTTTTAATTTTTTTTAAAAATATACTTATTCCCGTACAACTTTTAGTGAAACTTGAATACCTATATTCATTTTTCGTTGCGGCTGGCCGTATTATTTATTATTATTGTTTCTTAAAAACCCTTACTCCCTGCTTGTATATTATAATATACCTACATATAATAATAATAAATTATTATTATTATTAGTCTTACGTAAGTACCTACTGTTTTATTCCTAATCAGTACTTTTAGCTAGGTGCGTAAATGTATAGTTATGTTATGACATAGTTCAACGGGCCTGTCTATTTTTTGAAACTTGTGTTGAGTACATTTCGATAGTAGTACAGTGTGGTGAATGTTTTATGTATGTAGACACAGAGAGAGAGAATTGAGATGTTCCTGTTAAATTGTTAGCTGTCTTAAAGAGTTGTTTTATTAAGGACCCACTCTTTCCATTGAGTGTGAGTTTCTTTCCTTGTTGCCGTCATCCTGGCGTCTGAAATAATACATGTACCTACTTACATTTAAATTAATTAAGGTTGTGACTGCTAAGTTTATATTATTTACGCATCGTGTGGTTTATTAACTTTATTTATAAACATGATTTTAGTAGATAGTGTATACGTACTACATTTTCAAAAGAATCGTTTAATAAATTATTCAGTATTTTTGTACGAGTGGGAGTTTCTTCTAATGAATTGTTTGCATAATACATACATACGCAATATAAGAAAAATACAGGGATCACTGTTTGTTTTGCTATAATTATACCTACATTTTTCAAAGCAAACTTTTATCTTTAGTTTCAGCCGCGATTCCGGGAAGCAAATAAAGTTACTGGAAAATACGCTCAAAAAGTGTGCATACTTTTACATGCATATGTACATGATACATGGTATTACATAACCCACGCAGTCACTGAACACAAACTTAAAGGTGCACTTTTGTTTTTAACGCAATTTCAATGGAATTTTATTGAAGTTACTGTAGTAATTACGTACTCGATCGTTCCTGGAATGGACAGCGCAACTCTTAAATTGAATTCTGGTTAATAAATTATGTATGGAACTAAATATCATAAATCTTGTATGATACCTTTGACACGCTATGAGCTTCATTTATAACTTGATTACGAGTTGGCCAACGCAACGGCAGCTTATAAAAGCTTGATTATTATTTTTATGCGTTTCTTCCACTTGACTGCACCAAAGGGAGCAAATACATATATTAGCTGCTACCTACCTCTCCAACTGCCCACTGGACGTTCATTGTCATTAATCTGTAATTAGATGCGAGATGTACTGCTCCTGGGTTACAGGCTTTACAGATAATTCCGAGTCACAATTTTAGAATCTTCAAAGCATGCGTCACCACTTTATTTCCTTCCCACTAATGATAGTGTAATCGCATTTAAGTATTGTTAATTTGTTAGCCAGCCGCGTGTACACACATTTTTGATAAGTTGGAGATAACAAGTGACTGTTGTACAATAAACATCTCGAGAAGCCTCATGGCATGTGCATTAACCCTTAAATAATAGTGCGGTGGTAATAGATACAAATATTCCTAAGGTAATTAAGGATGATAATAATTATTAATAGCATAAGACATTATGGTGAAAAATGCGAAAGCTTTATCACATCGGATTTAGTTGAAAGGCTGCATTGTGCACCTGAAGTTTTACTTTTACTGTCCGTCTTTTTCAGTTTGTATAATCATAGGCTACTATTATACCCTATTTTTTATAAGCTTAATAAGTATTTTAAAATGTTATTGCATCATCTGGCACCGGTATTTGTCATTTATTTGTTGTGCACGCTGGTGACAGGCCAAGACTTTTCCTGTCCTTCTCGGGAGGGAAAATTCCCGTTTGCAGGTGATTGCCACAAATACTTTGTGTGCAATAATAATGTTGCGAAACTGGAGAGCTGTCCGGAAAATCAAGGGTTTCAACAAACGTGGAAGGATTGTGCGTGGGAAGGATACGTTGAGTCTTGCAGCCCTTCGAAAAATAACGGTATAAAGTTGCTTAATAATACAGCATAGTAGTAACCGTCCTAAATGTGGTCACTTTCATTTTTGTCGAACTTCAGCCCTCGCTATCTTTTTACCAGGTCAGCGTTCAGCTACATATATGTCGCGCATAACAAAATGCTCGCCAGACATTTCTTATTGTTGGCAAAATTAATAGCAGTTGTTGTCTCAAACTACGTCAAGGACATCTTGTCAAATAATGGAAGCCATAGAAATCAGGAAATTGCAAATGGGATAAATGTGGTCACGCCGAAAACCAAAAGATTTCGGGGTTGAGGGTGCTAAGTATTATTTGCTTTTTGTGAACATTTTGCAAAAATTTTGATACTACTCTTGCGACAATAAACTGGTTAAGCTACACGTGAAAATTTTGCTATTCGTATCGTAACTACCTTTTTAGCGGTTTTCTCAAATATTTCACCAAAAAAGAAACCTAAATAAAATAATCAAGGAGAAACTACCTTCTGCAATCACTGGTGCAATGCTTAATAAAAATAATTTTAACTAAGTATGCAAAATGTTTTAAAATTAGTGAGGTTCTTTTTTCGAATAACATTTTGTAAATGTAAGTATATAGGGATACGCATGACACTTTGCTACCAAAAATATCAGTCGTATGTAAAAACAAACATACACATATTAAGCACCGTTATAATTATAATGTTGTTCAAGTAGAAACTAATTAAAGTATTTTTACAGCTCTCACCGTGTTCAAGTGATTGAAACAGGGGATGACCACATTTAGGATCTTGCCCCGTATCTCGGCTGTTTTCGTTTCGATTTAATTTGCCAGCAACAACAAAACATAAAATCATGTAATTTGCCTTAAAATAATACCTAACGAGCCTACCTACACTTGAATATCTTCAGCGAAAAAAAAAGACTCGATTAAATCCAAATTATTAGGAATTGAATTGAGCCAGTTTGAATTTCAAAAAAAAGTTTAAAATTGAAAGACTTTGTCGAATTTTTACGCTTTCAGTTTTGTATGCACGAACTTCCAAATTAGTATACGGTACATAGGGGAGTGGATAAGCTTTCATTGCACCCAAACTTAAATTGCAACTACCGGTTCAAAAACGACAGTCACCGACTGCTCACTGACCACATTTAGGGACCGACGCATATAGGACGGTTACTCCTAGTAATCGTTCTAAATGTGAGCGGTCCCTAAATGCGGTCACTGGCTGTTATTTTTGAACCGGTAGTTATAAAACTGGAGGCAGCTTGGGGGTGCAATTGAAAGTTTGAAAGCCTATCCAATCCCCTTTTCATCGTGCAATTTGGATCCCCCTTGCTTTATTACAAAATTCGACAAAGTCAAATTCTGTTTAACTTTTTTGAAATTCACAATGGCTGAATTCAGTTTTCAAAATGTTGGTATTAGATGAGTTTTTTCGCTGAAACAAGTTCTTTAGGTATCATTTCAAGACAATCTGCACGATTTTGGTTTGCAGTTGCTGGAAAATTAAATGAAAACAAAAACAGTCTAAAAATAGGGTCAGGTCATAAATGTGGTAAGTTTCAGTCATTTGAAGACCGTTAGAGGTTCTAAATCTCTTTAAATAGGTAGTTTCAGATGTAATAGTATTACGACATGATCTTTAATACACGTGTGCTTATTATTACCTTATGACTGATATTTTTTTTAGCAAAGTTGCATGTGTATCAATATTTACTTGCATTAACTAATGCAATTCGAGAAAAGAACAGCACTAATATTAAAAGTTCTGAACAATAAATCATAATTATCGGTACACCTAATGACTGTAGGAGCTATTATCTGCTTGAATGTACTATTCAGGTTCCTGTTTTGGTTACGTTATGTGGGAAAATTACAAACAATTTAGGTTCGAAAAGCAAAATTGTCGTTTGTATCTTAATCACGTTAAATGTCTCATACGTGGATGCAAACTTGACCAAAATCTACACAAAACAGCAACCTGCAACCAAAGATTTAGGATCATGTACAACCCTGATTCGCAGTGAAATCTTTTTTTGGTTTTCGGCACAACCACATTTAGGGGTTGGGGCTGGGCAGGGGTGACCACTTTTAGGACCTATTTAGAATTTCCTGATTTTGATGAATTATTTTATTTAACATGATGTTTTTTACGCAGCTTGCGACAACAACTGCTAATAATTTTTACCTACAATAACAAGTGTCTGGCAAGCATTTTGATGCGTATTACATAGCTGAACACTAACATACACGGTAAAACGATAGGGAGTACATTAAAGTTCGACAAAAAGCAAAGTAACCACGTTTAGGACGGTTACTACAATATAACCTTGATTTAATTCAGGGCTTTAGCAATATTGTTGCTTTGTCAATGATTAAACCTGTGAAATCCTGCTAACCATTGATAACTTGGCAACTATTAAAGTTAACCATTGTTAAACTTGCAAGTGAAATCAAGGTCTAACACATAATTTGAATGAGTCTAAGATTTGAGAGAATATTTCTTGTAATTAATAATTAATTAGAGCCACTCTGCGGTGGGAGCGATGAAACTGAAGATTCGGATGCCCGAAAGGAAACGCCATGGGTAGCTGCAGTTTTCCAACGAAATCATGATGATGATGGTTGGGAATTTATTAGCCCAGGAGTTATTTTGGGCCCAGACACAGTTATGACAAGTAAGACAAAAATATAAAAAATTAAAATGTATTGGAAATTGAATGGTATAATTGTAATAATTCACATTGCACATTGTAGGCTTAAACGAATGTGATTTTGTATTTTTTGTTTTACATACAAACTATAAATAAAACTGTAAAAATGTTTTTTTTTGTGGTAACTTGAAGCTTGCAGACTCGGGAGAATGATAAATGGAAGGTGGCGTACTTCTGCAAACGCTAGTGCTGTTCATGTCCTAGTTGCTGCAGAATCTCTTGATGAATCCAATCAAGACGATTTTTCTCAAACTTTACAGGTAAAAATACAATCATTAATCAATCTTAATTACTCAATGAGTACATGATTATTCTTTTTACTCCATTCTCTTTACATTTTTTCAGGTTAGTTATATTCAACTGAACCCTAAATACACAGGGAAGTCTTACGATTTTTGCACTACTTTACTTCATCTGAAAAATCCTATCAATTTCAATACGCCGTATGCCCAACCAATATGTCTACCATATCTTAAGTCATTTTCAAAGTTTAAAAACACGTTTGGCTATCGTGGCACTGGAATTCTTTCAACGTATGCTGAAAAGAATGTTGCTTCTGATGGATACGCTCACATGAATTCCAGAGCGTTGCGTCTTACCAGTCATGATTATTGCTTGTGAGTCAGCACATTTATTTACTTTATTGCAATCCATGCAAATTCCCATTAAGTACAACCGTATTTATTGCATAGTATGTATGTGCTATTTCAATTCGAATTTAAATTGTTGTTTAACCTACCATATTTGATAATGTACGCGTGAAATAGTGCCCACACATTCAAGAAAAATAGCTACTGCGGAGTTTCTCAGTCAGGTTAGTACAAGAAAAAACTAAAATAAGTAGGTAATTAACCATAACTTCCATTCAAATCAATGATGAGGACGAGATTATACTTTAATTAATCTACTGGTTTTAAAGGAAGTGACAATTTAGCCGAGATGTGTATGACACACAATACTATCTCAGGATCAAAAATAAATAACGATGCCAGGTGGTTTTTACTTGGATTCGGTTCTAATTTCAACGGTGGAGTATGTGCCATTCGAAGTTTAGACGATGACAGCAAATTGCCATGGATTTCTAATGGGATCAAGTACGAATGTCTATTTATTATTTATTCTACAGTATTGCAGAATAAAACTGTAAAATAGTGTGGTAGTGCATGATGTAATGTATGTAACTTGCTATAAGTACTTTGTATCTATTATTTAGATGTGGATCGTTGAAGTTTCCGTGCAGTAACGGTAAATGTATCGATTTAAATATGGTTTGTAATAATCAAGTTGAATGTCCGAAAGGAGAAGATGAGGATCCCAAATGGTGTCGTGCCAGGAATCCATGTATAAATGATGCTACCTTTGAGTGTGGAGTGTATGAGAATTGTATTGAACCCAAGAAGGCGAGTTGTTTTTAAGTTTATTTTTGTAGAAACTACTTTTTAAATATTTTAATAGCTCTAATGTGTTTACTACTCCCACGATGTACACCTGAATGTAAGAAAAAAGTAGAACGAATTATTTTCAAAACCAATAATGGTCAATAATGGCTCAAGCTCAAAATAAACACACTTTTCAGAGATCCAACAAAGGTCAACATGCACGTAACTTGTGCTTTTAAAAATAAAAGCAAAAGTTAATTTTACAGTAATTAAACTTTCCCCGACGAAAGCCAAACTTATGTTACCACCCACGGTGTTTGTTCTAATTAAGAAATCAACATAGGTAAACTCCTTTCAGACCAGCGAACACTAAAAATAAACTACTTCACCTTATTTTTTGACTACCATTACCATTGAATGGCA